>CM038797.1:105860458-105925661 GCA_021764765.1 Vicia sativa | reverse complement strand
TGGGGAAATTGTATGGGGAAATTGTGCCTGCCCCGCTTGTGGGCAATTGTGGGAAATTGTGGGACGCCTCCTGCTTGTGGGCAATCAGGAAATTGGGGATTTTGTATGGTAGAATTTATCTTCTAAGTTCTAGTTACTTAAAGCTTGAAAACCTAGAACCAGGCCTAGTCTCAGATGCCACTGATAGGTCTAGTAGTTTTGAGCCAAAATGGGCCAAAGTGGAGCTTCACAGTTTTGTTGGCATCAATTTTGTAAAACTAGGTTTTAGCAATGTCATGATGGATGTCATGACATTCGTGAGATTGAAGATAACTCCCACCGCTAGGATGTTAAGATGCCTCGTAATCGAAGCTAAAGTCAGGCTGAAATTTCAAATGGAATGATGTTATGTAATGTATGTTATGACATCTGGAAGTGACATTCTGCTCGCAGAACTGCTTGTTCCGAGATTTTTCGTAGTTTGTTGAGTCGCTAAATATTGTTTTTCTCGTTATTAGAAAGCATGTTCACGTGGTTGTTAGGTTAAACTTAATTAAACCTAAATTGCTGTTGGAAAGACCATGTTTTAGGAGTAAATTAAGTGAACCCAGCTATCTTTATGGAAGCCCAAACCAAGTTTCGTGACTGCTTCTATAAAAGGAAAAGAACCCTTACAAGCAGGTCGCGCCTCTTGAATGTATTGAGAGATAGGCTTTATGTTTGCATCGTTAGGATTTGTAATATTGGTATTGTGTAATTCTAGTTTCTCTTGTGAGCCAAGCAACTATCAATTGATAAGTGCATTGGACTAGGATTTCTTTAGAAAGTAGTTTATCACCAAAGCTTTAAAGCACGAGTGTTTGTCTCTTGATTAAAGCTTTGAAGCAAGATCAAGATATTTTATTGAAGTGTGTCTTCACAATTCAATTAGTCAATAGGTTGATATCATCGGTGATTGAGGGGAGTGAGTAGGAACTCATATCTAAGTAGGACTTAGGTAAAGGGTCATTGGGTAGTGATTAAGTGAGAAGGTCACAACCGTGTTGTTGTAGGGTCTTCGAATGATATCGCTAATAGTGAACTTTCTCCCCGAAGCAGTAGCCCCGATGTAGGTTTGTTGAACCGAATCGTGAACAACTTAATGTGTTATTTATCGCTCAGACTGTGTGAATTGCTTACGTTGTCGACATCGTGGTCATAACATTCTCTCGTGACATCAAGTATCTGCCGCGGAATTTCAATAATAATTATATTAATCGGTATATCTATTAATATATTTGGCAACATTCGTTCGGTTCGGTAAAATATTATCCGGACCGATATTTAATCCCTGAATTTTATTAATAAATTGAGTTAAAAATATGATTAGATGATATATTTAGTATATTAAGAATAGAAGAGGGGTATGTGAGCAACTTACTAAAGTTTGGCTAGTAAGACATATTACATATAAATCATTTCTCCATCCATTTTCCTAACACAACACCAAAACACAAGTTTAGAAGTTTGAGAGAAAGTTAGGCTTTGGTTGAGGAAGAAGAGAGTAAGAAGAAGAACAAGGCTTGGTTGCTTGGTTGAGGAATCATCAAGAACACTCAAAGCCTAGGTAAGGGTTTGATTTCCATTTTTATAGTTAGGGTTTGGTGGATTTAGTTTGGATTTGGGAAAAATTGATGGTTGGTTTATAGGGTTTTGTTGAGTGATTGTTGAAATGTTTAGAAGAGTTGATTTTGGTGTAGAGATTATGGGTGTTGTTATTAATGTTGTAGTGTTGGATTATAGAATTAATTAGAAATGGAAATGGTAAAGAAAAACATAAACAGCAAATATGCAAAACCAGAAAATATGAACTGTATGAAAAACGCAGGGTAAGGAAGAAGAATGGAACGCTTAAGTGCAAGGGGGAGGCGCCCACCTCCATTGTGGGGCGACCACCCCCATTGTTGAGGCACCCGCCTCCTGCTCACATATACATATGGGACGTGCGTCCCTTTTAGATGAGGGGAAAATGAAAATTTACGGAAAATTGTTGTTTTGTTGTAACTTAGTTTTTTTTTTTCTGTTTTCTGTCAAATAAGCTACCTGCATAATTTCCTTGTAAATACATTTTGTTTTTCACCAAAAGTCCAATTCCACCTAGTAATATTTGGTATCCATAAAATATAATTAGGGGATAAGATGGCCGATTAAATTTAGAACCCGATTATGTTCCGATTTTCCGATTTCGGTAAATTCGACGACGGAGCAAGTTGCTCGAATTCAACTAAAATTGACGCTAGCTGGTTTGACGTGTAGAACGTAGTGGTGAAGTTAGTTTTTCGAAATTGTGAGTTTTTACGGAACGATTCAAATAGAATTAATTTATGTAAATTGACCCCGATTGTGTTTTAGTCAATTTAAGACATATATGAACTATCCGATTTTGAAGTTGATGTTTATAAATTATGCCTAATCAAGAATGGCTTTCGCGACGGTTATTGGTGTTTTTATCTATTTTTCCGCTTTTGGAATTAGTGGATTAATTGATAATGATGTTTGACGGTGTATTTAATTATGAATACTTGTTTTATGCGATGCGATGACATGTTTATTTGATATGAATAAATACATGGCGTGGACTTTATGTCAATTGTGATGAGCGACGATGATGTGTTGATTGTGTGGTCTTTATTTATTGAGTCACATACATTACATAAGCGTTTAGGGCTTGCTGTTTACCATGGCTTTTATGCCAAGTTTACGATGGGCTTTATGCCAAGTGTCCCTATTTATGGACAAAGCGACGGGTACCACATGCATAACATAGTCGTGTCTCATGGAGTCGGTTATGTTTATGTTCGAGTTGTTTATCATTGAGTCTTTAATTGATGAATCATGATTGAATTGGCACATGATGTTTTGTGTTGATGTGAATATAATGATTATGTGATGGAGTTAAAGTGCTAATTTATACACTAATGCTAATTTGAAGTATGTAGACTTTTAATACATGTCAGCATACTTTATTTAACTTATATCAATTGTATTTCCAAAAACTATCTATATATCCTATCATGATTATAATTATATGTTTTGGAGTATCTCGCCTTTACTTGTCTTCGCTGCTGTTTATATATATTGGTAACGTGCAGGTGATCCCGAGGATGAGGAGGATTAGCTCGAGTCACTTTATTTTGTGTCGATTCGCTCCGTCATAGTAACACTCCGGATTTGGCGACGCCATTATTTTGATAGGATAGTTTGTGTATACTATCTTATTATGTTATAACCTTATGTATTGATGACAACATGATGTTATGTATATTTTGTAAACATAACCGTTGTGCTGTGATTATTCATATGTGTATATGAGGAATTATGAATGAATCGGTATATCCGATTGATGCATTATAATGCTAATTGTTGAAATGTAAGATGTGATACCTCAATTTTATTAAATGAAATTTTGAAACTTTGATTTTATTATTAATTGTGAGGGTAGAATTGGGTGTTACACCTAACACATGCCCATGCATTGAAGAGCATTTAGGTTGATTGAATCGCATTGATGCATGATGAGTTAAAGCATAGCTTGCATTCGTAACATGTCGACATGTAGCTTCCAAAGCATTTTGATCATTAGGCATATTGTGCATTGTACATAGTTCATGCATACACATTCCAAGTGTTTGTGTTAATGAGCAATTAGGATTTGACATGACTATTCCTTATTTCCTTGTGGCATGCCTTTGCTTGCGCTGCTACTTTGTATGTGGAACTTTAGGTCGTTGATACAACTTGCATCATAAGCCTACCATGCACCGGTTTTCATTGCAACACATTAGAATGGTTAATCACTTGCGTTCTCATACATGTTCATACCTAGCATTGCACATGAGCATTGGAATTCACTTCACACGCATACACCCTAACATGTTCATACAACCATGTGAGAATATTAGGATTGTTGATCTTGCATTCTGACATGTCCATGCATAACATTGCATACATGAGCATTGGAACAATGGCCTAATTGTATGGATCAACTTTTTGGCATGAGAGCTTCATGGAGAGGTGATCCGAACCAAAAAAGACCTCCGGAGGTTCTGCGATCGCTTGCCACCGAGCTGCCGCTTGCCCAAACTCTCCGCTTTTGGTTGCGGTCGCGCTTAGCGTATATCGTGCTTAGCGACCTGTACTGGTTTTTTCTGCTATTTCCTAATTCTAAGTGCAAACAGTAGGTGTTCTAACATCCTTAGACACTATCTGACATGTGTTTGATGCAGGGGCTTGTCTTGTAAGCGTATACGACACGTTTCCTCGATTGTTTTGCATTTGTATACCCACGTATACATTTCTGTATTTGCATTTTGGGTCTAACTCCCTTCTTGCAGGTTTCTTATGTTTGTATACCCACGTATACATTCCTTGTGCTTGCCCTTTGGGTCCAACTCCCTCTTCGCAGTTTGTTGTGCGTTTGTATACCCACGTATACATTCCTTTGTTTGATTTTTGGGTCTAACTCCCTTCTTGCAGGTGTTTTACGCTTGTACACCCACGTGTGCATTCTTCTGCTTGTTTTTTTGGGTCTAACTCCCTTCTTGCAGACTTTGTTGCCTCGAATGCGCACGAACGCGCATTCCATTTTCTTCTGATGCCTCGAGTTATTCTCACCGGTTTATTCTTATTGTGTGACTGCAGTACTTGATGTTTTCCGGAGTATTTCATTAGCTCGCAGTGCTCTTCGGGTTCTATATCTGTTTGGTAGTTTCTACACCATTTACCGCATTCTCTGCTCTTTCCTAGATATCATGAGAAGTGGGCTTTTGCTTTCTTTGCCATGAGAAGTAAGGATAGAGATGCATGATGGGCCTTCCATAGCCGGAGCATGTTCGGGAACCCCTCAGTTTATTTAAAGACCCGTTTAGGCGATTCTACTTGTGGATTATGCTTGTTTGTTTGTTTTTCCCAGGTTCTCTAGCCTAGACTTTAGGATTCACATCCTTGGCATGTCAACATAGGTAGAGATTCCCTTATCTTCAACCATAGGTCCAACCTTTGTTTTGCTAGTTTCTTTTGCATCCATGCATGTAATAAAATTAAAACTTCCTTTCTTTTCCTTTCAAACTCAAAACACTTAATAATGGTTTAAGCTCCTTTCTCAAGGTAAAAACAACCAACCAACACAAACTCTTTTCATTGCTTTTTTCCTTTTGTGTTTAAAACCTTTTTCACAAGTAAAAAACACAAAACCCACCAAAACAAGTGAGCCGAACTACGGCGCTCTGACTTTCCCATTGCACGCGGGAATACGTAGGTATCTTGTCACGGGGCTCGATCGAGCAAACCTTGTAAATACTTCCTTCTTTTCCCCGTGGTTTCTTATTTCCTCCTTTCTTTTGCATGCATGATAGTGACTAAGCGTAGATAGACATAACACACCCTTTAGCTAGAAACAGAAAGTGGATACCGTAGAGTACTACGGGCGTGTGGGATGCTAATCCCTTCCCCTCACGTAACTAACTCCCTTACCTAGATTCTCTCGATTTCTCGGTCATAGGACCGCGATTTCTCCCCTCAGGTTTACTCGATATTTTCCTTTCTCCCTCGCGAGATAAAAGACGTTTGATGGCGACTCTATTTGATAACCCAGTTATCATTGTCGGAGGTTCAGCCGGGTGATTTCATATGTCGACCGTTTCAACTGTAATATTGTTTAAGTTTCTCCATGATCGGGTGAGGTGTTCACCTTATAAAATTTCCAAGAAATAAGCCCATGTTCCCGTTTTAGCGCAATTCGAGTAGCTCCCGCCCATCGCGAGCCTCGAGGAGGGTTCTTCATATTTCGCCTAAGGACTAGACTTGACGTCAATTCTTGGGAATGACCCTTGCGCCGATCGGAGGGCTATCCTTTGTTTGGAGGGGTTTCTCGAGGCGGCCTCTCTACTTCCCCTGATCTGTCATCATCAAAGTCATCCAACCATCCAGGTGTCAAGGAGATTCGATTATTCGCGAAGGTTTTCAATTATACCTCCACACATTTTCCTGTAATCTGACCATACTGCTGAGAAAGCACAGAATTTAGATGTCTTTCAACTGACATATCTTCAATATTACAAATAGGGTCATCCAAGCATGCTGTTTTTCCTCAAGGGCTAGGATGTTGTGGACCGGAAGACCTTTGTATATACTTGGCTCTGGGAGTATCTCTTTGATTATCAATTTATTTCCTCCTTTTGACTGTAATGGCGTGAGTTTAGGATGTAACGTCTGCGAGCATTGTGTTCTAGGATGTGTTGTATACTGCCGAGGTGGAAATTCCTTTAAACATCCCTTGAACAGTCCGCGACTCCATGATGGTCCCTACTTTCCCACCGAGTTTGCACCATGATTTTGACTCTCCGCCCCCATATCTTTTATAGTCAAGACCGCGAGTTTGATTCCATTTTGATTGTTCGATCGGGAAATATAGACGAGGGAAACCAAATGATGATTCCTTCCTTGTTCTAGGATGATCCTCGACCCACTTCCCGCGGGCTAGAAGCACTGAGGCCGGCATATATGGTCTGCAAAGCAATCACCTTCCTTTAGGACGCATCGCTTGGCTTCGCCAATGTAAGTCCTCAAGTAGGACTTCGAGCTTTCGTGGCCTTCCGCCCTCGTATTCGTCGGGCCTAATTTGAACAGTTCCAAGGACCACTTGAGCATCCGCCACCGCCATCCCGCCCCACCTAGAGAGTCAGCTGGCGGGTTGATCTGCCTGGAACGCACGGCAGTGGTCGCAAAAGTAAGCATTTGAGCCCCGCAAAAGAGGCAGACGCAGTGCGAGGCTTTCATTTGCATTTAGCTCCAGAATGGGGTCGAAATAGACTGCTTGCCCGCCTGCGCCCCATGCCGCCATACTGATCACACGGGATGTTACAAATTTAGATACAAATATAAGGTTTCTCCCTGTCCTCGGGTCGTGATAACACGCTGTGACAATGTCAAGATTAGATGGTTTAAGGCTTGCTCGCACTCCTCCGTCCATTCGAACGCGACCTCCTTTCTAAGAGTTTGAAGAAGGAAGCGTGGTTACGATTTTTGCACGAAACGGGCTAAAGAGGTTAACATCCCGCTGAGGATCTAGATTGATTTCTTGGACTTTTGTGTGGGAAATTCCGAACGCCGACATTTATCAGGGGGCTCGATTCCTCGCCGGTGAGGTAGAAACCGAGGAATTTCCAGCACCGACCCCAAAAGTGCATTTTCTCGGTTGAATCTCATTTTGACGCTTCCTGCCCTGATCAACACTAATTTGAGGTGTCGCGTAATCGACTTCTTCTTGGGATTTTACAATCATATCGTCCATGTATACTTGAGCATATCTCCGATTTATATTTTGAAACCTTGTTCATCATTCGTTGAATGTTGCGTCTGCTTTTTCGATCAAGGGCATCACGTTGTAATGGTAGTGGTCCCGATTCGTCATGAATGGTCGATAGGTTTTATCTATTTCGCCATGGAATTTGATTATAGCCCTAATAGGCGCCCATAAATGATAATTTGAAACCGATCGAATTGTCGATGAGTTTGTCGATGTTGGGCAAAGGGTAGGCGCCTTAGGACATGCTCTTATTAAGATCGTAATAATCAATGCACATTCGCCATTTTCCATTACTTTTCTTCACTAATACTGGTTGGATAGCCATGTTATGTATTGGGCCTGCTATAAATTTTTCTCTAATAGGTCTAATACTTTTGCTCGGCAAATTTCGGTTTCTCCGGGATTGCTTTCGCCACGCTTATGCTACGCTTTAAGGGTCTGATCGATGGCAGGTGATGGCAAAGCGACCTCGTGGTTGAGTCCGCATCTCGCGGGCGCCCAAGCAAAGAGGTCGGCGCTATCTCCGAGGCACGCTTTGAGATGTTCGCGGCTGGGGAAGATCTGCACTCATCTTTACACCTCTCCCGTGATCGCTGCCCGAGGAACAAGTTCAACTCCCCGTCCGGAATCGGGCGCGTGAGTTGGTTCAAGGGATCTAGAGATCTCGCAATGGATTTCTCTTCTCGATCATTGGTGCCTTTCCTTTTCTTCTCCTTTCTCGCCGATCCTCCGCTCGAGATGACTATCAAGCTCGATGGTGTCGATCCGAGGGAGAGGCCTCGCTGATGAGAATTTTCCGTGAGGGTGGCTTTACTCGGTCACGGGAGGAGGCGATGGAGTCTAGGCCTTTTTTGAGCTTCAAACATCTTCGTCATCAATGTCCCTGCAATGTCGCTACTCTTCCATCAAGCGTGTAGTATTTCATCTTCATGTGGACGGTTGATGGTATGGCTACCAATTCCGCGAGCATGACGACCAAAGATATAGAGAAGGCGATCACGATCAAGAATCGAGTTTTGATCGACCTCCTCGCTTCCTCGGACCCAACAAAGGATAATTAGTTCGACATAGCCCATGGTTCAGCGGTCGATCCGTTGAAACCTTGCAGGTCCGAGCCAAGAAGTCAGTGTGAGTCTCATTCGTTGTAAGGTCTTGAACAATGGGTATACATTATCTCCGCCGAACTTCCTTGATCGACAACTATCGCCTCACATCGAAATTGACCATCCGGGCCAGATTAGGTGGGGATGTTGGAATTAGGGCCCGTAACTTTTCCTTGTAGAACGCGGCGGTTGGATTGACCATGGTTTTTATCCAAGGCGGCGCTTAGGGTCGGAGCTCGTCTATACGAGGTCGAGCTCGCTCATACGAGGTCGTCGAATCTTCTTTGATTGATCCGATTGTATTCTTGGTAAAGCCCCCACTGAATGACCATAGCCGTTGGGAAGGATTCCAAGGGCTATGGGCTGCAAAATAGGTCAGAGGATGTTTGCGTCAGGAAGATAAAGTCTTCTGGCCCGGATACACTCAAGGCTACGGGCATGAAGGAGTTCTCGGTCGGTTTTTCTTCTTCGACCTTGCTGGAGGAAGGAGCCTCTTCCTTTGCAGACTCTTTCTTTTTATATTGTTTAAGGTGCCCGTCTCGAATCAAGATCTCGATCGTATCCTTGAGATGGATGCAGTCTTCAGTTAAGTGCCTGTGACTCCTGTGGAGTCGACAATATTTGCTTTTATCCATGCCCGGTTTCATCGGCATCTGACGGGGAAAGCGCACCCCGCCCTGTTTGAATTCAGAATTTGCGCAGTCGGTGAGGATCCGCTCTCCAGAGGTGGTTAGGGGAGTGTAGTCGCTGAATCGACCAACGGGTCCCTTGTTGTCTCTAGTGTCGCGGGAGGTTCATCCTCCGCCTCCTCCCACGGGATGTCGAGGGATCTTCATCTTGGAACCCGGCGCTTCCTCATGCCTGTATCCCGAAAGAGTTTGCAGCTTCTTTCTCCTCGTGTCGGATATAGGCCTGGGCTTTCAGGAGGAAAGCATCCAATGTGGGAGGAGTCTCGATGCCTACCGCCTTTGCAAAATCACTACGAGGGCGTAGGCCCCTTTCGCGCAGATACTTTTTCATGTCGTCCGTGGTTGAAACTTGACGACCTCTTTATGAATCTTCATGTAGGCTCGTAGGGATTCTGCTCTCCTGGATGATGGCTTCAAGGACGCTCGACTGGGATGCCTCGAGGTGTGAAATGTCTTGAAAACGCTTTTCCCAAATGTTTCTAGAGGTGATGGTTCCTTCGCAGGCTTTGTACCATGCCATGGCTCCTTTTCGTAACGTCGGGGAAAAGGCGACATTTGATGGCTCCATGAACTTTCGTAGTCAGCAGTAGCATCTATATTTTCGGCTCGTGCCGGTATGTGTAACGCCTGCTTTTACTAATATTATATTATATTACTTTCGAGTTACCGGTCGATATTTATTTTGCAACGAGAATATTGTGTTAACTAATATATCTATTAATTTATCTGACGCTTTGTTCGGTCCCAGTTTTATTCCGCTCGTCGGTAAAACATTATTCGATCCGATATTTTAATTCTAATTATTTGAATGAATTGAATTGATGATATAATTAGATAGGTGTGGGGAGCATTTTGTTAGAATTGGGTTTTCACCCTTTTTGCTAGTAAGGAAAAGACATTATAAAACCCTTTCCTTTGTTTTTCTTCCCATTTTTCCAACACAACCAAAATAGAAACTTGAGAGAAAAAGTGAGGGTTTTGAGAAGAAGAAGAAGAAGAGGAGCAAGAGGGAGCTTGATGATGTAGATGTTGGATCATCAAGAATCATCCAAGCTAGAGGTAAGGGTTTGATTTCTTCACCTCATATAGTTAGGGTTTTGGTTGATATATTTTGTGGATTTTGGGGAAAAATAGATAGGTTGATTTATGAACTTTGGGTGAATGATTGATCAAATAACTTAGAGAAATTGAGTAAAGAGTATGGATTATAGGAGTTTATTTACTAAGCTAATATGAACTAGGAGTTGTGGAATGGAAATGGAAAAGAAAACATAACAAAGATAATGGAAAACAAAAACCAGAAAATGTGAAACAGTAAAAACGCAGGGTAAGGAAGAAGAAAGGGATGGCTTAAGTGCAAGGGGGGAGGCGCCCACCTCCATGTGTGGGGCGACCGCCCCCCCATGATGAGGCCCCCGCCTCCTTCTTGTACTTTAGTGGGACGCATGTCCCTTAGTGGGGGTGGTTCTTCGTGGGTTTTCTGCTTTCCATTTCGTATGTGAGAAAATGTTTCTGGAAAAAAAAACCAATTTCTGCATAATTTCTCAAAATACATTCTATTTCTTTGAAAAATCCTAATTTAACCTAGTAACATTTGGTATCCATAAAATATAATTAGAGGATAAGATAGCCGATTAAATTTAGAACCCGATTATGTTCCGATTTTCCGATTTGATGACTACGGAGCAAGTTGCTCCGAATTCAACGAAAATTGACGTGCTAGCTAAGTTTGACGTGTAGAACGTAGTGTTGAGGTTAGTTTTTCGAAATTGCGAGTTTTTACGAAACGACCCGAAATAGGCCAATTTACGGTAAATTGAACCGGATTGTGGTTTAGTCAATTTAAGACATATATGAACTATCCGATTTCGATGTTGATGTTTATAATTAATGTCGGTAATTAAGAATGGCTTTCGCGACGATTATTGGTGTTTTTGGCTATTTTTCCGTTTTTGGAAATTGGTGGATTAATTTATAATGATGTTTGCGACGATGTATTTAATAATAAATACTTGATGATTTGCGATGCAATAATATATGTCTTTGTACATGATGATGTGATGATTATATTGATGTCGTTAATTAATGCTTCCGATTTGTGAATGCATGATTTTGATGATGATGAATTATTAGTGATGTTTTGCATAATGCAAATATGATGCGATGATATATTTATCTGTATGTGGATAAATTATGGCGATGTGGGCTTTATGCCAATTTTGATGAGCGACGATGATGTTTTGTGTTGTGTTGTTTTATTGTCGAGTCACATACATTGCATTGGCGACGATGGGCTTTTATGCCAAGCGACGAGGCTTTTATGCCAAGTATTCCTAATTATGGACAAAGCGACGGGTACCACATGCATAACATAGCCGTGTCTCCTGGAGTCGGTTATGTTTATGTTTCGCTTGTTTACGTTGGTTTTTTGTTTAATTATTGGATGATGTTGAATTGCATGATATATGATATTTTGTTTGGTGATGATCTTTATAAATTCATGATAAATATGCATGAATATAAATGATGATTTTTGCGATGATTTAACTTGATAAAATGCTTAATGCAAATACGATGTGATGGTGTTGTGACGATGGGCTTTTTGCCAAAAGTTACGATGGGCTTTAGCCAATTTGTGATGATTTCATTTATGATGCTTAAGTTATTAGTATTGTTTGATATTGTTGTTTATAATTGCTGTATTGGTTAGTGATGATTAACTTGTGATGATTTCGTGGCATAAAGTTTATGTGTTGTTGTGATGAAGTATGCCGATGAGGTTATGGCGATATAGTGTAGATTATACATTAGAATGACGATCAAGTAAGTGAGGTTTGGATATGTGTTGGAATGCACTTATTAACTTATATCCTTTACAATTTAAAATATATATATATATATATATATATATATATTCTATCATGCTTTAATTATATGTTTTAGAGTATCTCACCTTTACTTGTTTCACCGCTACCTCATATATTGGTAACGTGCAGGTTGAAGACGGAGTTTATAGCTGCTGTTAGTCGAGTCGGTGTCGCTCCGATACATAGCACTCGGGGGGAATATTTATGTTGTCTTGTTGTTGTTCTATTGGTGTTATCCCTTTATGTATAAGAATCATACTTTATGAAAACATGATTTATTAAGGAAGTTTAATAAAGAAGATGTTTTGATGTTTATGAATCAATTTATATTTCCGACGATGCTATGTATCCGAGATTTATACTTTAAAGCAAACTGTTTAAAGTGATTTGGTTTGATGATGTGACGCCTCAGTATTTAATTTATGAAATTTTAAATTACTTACTTTTTTTATATAAAGCCTTGGGTAAATTTGGGGTGTTACATGTGGTACCGTCGTACTGGCCTAGACGAGGGGTTTTTTCTAGTCTTGAGGGAATGGGGATATCCATGATGGCCCGACATAACGGTACATGGTGCTCATCGTCGTCGCTTCGATCAAGAGACGGATCCTCTTTTGATCTTGGAGATGAAGAGCGATCATGAAAAGCGATGATGCTCGCCCTTGATCTTTGTGGGTCGTTGATTTCTCGATTCTCACCGAGGAGGGAATGGCCCCTCTTATTCTGACGATCAGAGAAATCCTCCCTTCGGGCTGCCTTCTTTGGTGATGGGCTTCTGGGGGCAACAGCCTCGGATCTCTGATGTGGAGATGAAGGGCGATGTCTTTCCAAAGCCTTTATGCGCTGGCCCTGTTGAAGGAGGAGATTGTTGGTCTGATTGAGGACTGACAGGATTGCTACCAAGGCCTGATCCGTGTTGATGGGTGGTAGGGTTATTGGTGAAAACCCGACAGGATCAGAGAATGGATTCTTGGAATTGGGGTCTTCCAAGAAGCCTTGGTCGGCTGCACCGTCAGCATCTGGGGATGCGGTTCTGCCATCCCTGTTGAAATCCTCGTGAGGGGAGGAAAAAGCTCTATCAGTTTTCTTTACAGGTGAAATGATGGGGTTGTTGGGAAGAGAATGGTCGTTAGACTCGGCCATCTTGTGAGGTTGGAGGTTATCTTTGATCTGTAGATATTATTGAAGACGGGAAGAAAGTTTCCCATGCACGGCGCCGACCTTGATCGAACTGCTGACCGTAATTGAGACCGACGAAGCGCTTGACAATCTTCCGAGCAAGTTGGTGAGGAGGGGGGGTGGTGTACGCAAGGCACCGATGCTAAAGTAAGTAAATGATTGAGAAGATAGTTCGAGGTATATGAGTGATTAGAGTAAAAAAAGATACCTTGCCCTCAAGATACGAGGGTTTATATAATACCATAGGAAGATTCTTATTGGTCCCCGAGTATGGTAAATATCCAAACTCAAATGTAGCTATTCGATCCGACTGTGTCAAACTGGGGTCACGACCACTACTAGCCGTGTGTCGAGGAATCACTGGCGATATATATGGCCCATCGAGGGCAGGTTTGATCGGTCGACAAATTGCCTTGTTTGACGGAGATGCTCACTGTGGAGCATCGTGGTGATGATGGAGATCGAATCGGTGGTATCAGGAGATGCATCGTAGGCTCAGATGCTCGAGTTATCCAGATGCTAGTAAGCAAGATTCACAATTTAAAATTGAATGAAATTCGCATGAATGCACATGAACAAATGGAAATTTTCAATTAGAGATCATGAGACTAGTTAGTGTTCAAATTAAACCTAAAGAAAATCAAGATTATAATTATAATCTAAACACATTTAAACTCGAGTAAAAGCAACGGTGGACATGGTTCTTACACCACAAATGAAACAAGGGAAAGGAAAACTTATTGCAACATCTCAAAATCAAAATGGAATCGTATTTAAACAACATTAACATCTTTCAAATAAAATCACAACAAACATACAAAACTTACGAACGTGAACCCGAATCAAAATCAACGATGTCGCATTGCCAACAACACTTATCTTTTCTAAATCCATCAAGGTTTTAACATGACTTAACTCAAATGAAACAAACTTTTCCTAATGAGAACACACCCGATAGCAACCCTAATTATTCATCAACAATTGACACACATAGTATGGAAATATAGCAACTCATAATCGGATCAAGAAATACCGCAAAATCAACCATTTCAAAGTTCTAATGCTAGCACAAAAATCAAAACCTTAATGCACATCTAAACCACAACATAATATACATTGTCAATTAAATTTCTTTTTACAAATCTTGCAGAGTTTTAGAGTTACTTTCAGAAAAACAAAATCACCATATAACCGAATCAATCCACATAGATGAAAGGAAATTGATACTTACCTAATAGTTTGTGACTTCAAGTTGTGAGGATATCCGCTTGTTTTGAAAGTGAATCCTGCCGCCGCTTTTCTCCCTAAGCCAATCCCATCCTTTGCTGTCGTGAGCTTGAAGAAGCCGGGCTTAGTGGTGCGTGAGGTTGAATGAAGATGAAGATGCGTGAAGGAATTGAAGGTTTGGCTAACAGAAGGTTGAGAGAGAGGGAGTTATACGGTGGATGGAGCTCTGCCACTGCGAGTGAAAGAGGGCTAGGTGACGAAATGAGTTGGTTGTGGGTGGTTAGTGAAGAGAGGAATAGGGACGGAGTAAGTTGGCAGGTGGATTGAGGTTGCGAGGCGGTTAAGCGCGGAAGGACCATGAGTAGTGACGAAGAAGGATGGAAGGAGGTGGTGGTTTTTGTTGAACTAAGGAGAGCAATGACGGAGGAGTATGAACGTGACGATGAGTTGAAAAGGGGTTTCACCATGGGTGAGTGGAAGGAAGAAAGTGGGCTTACGGGCGATGAAAGAAGGGAGAGGAGGGTACAGCGGAATGAAGGTCGATGGAAGTTGTCTGTTGGACCGCTACTGGGAGTTTCCATGAGAAGAAGATGAAGATTTTTTGTTTTCACGATCCGTCTCGCCTCTTTGTTCGCTTTTAACGACTTTTTGCTTTTTTGTTTTTCCCGATGCTCCTCCTTTTCACGCTCATCCCTTTTGTGGCCTCTGCCTGTTATAAACATTCAACCAACAAACTTATCCTTATTAGGTAATAGGAAAGACAAAGAGATCTTAGATAGATATATTTTGATTGGAAAATTAAATATAAGATAAACTAAAATAAAAATTTTTCTCTTTTTATAACTATAATTTCAAAAAAAAATAAAATCTAAGACTATAAAACAAATTAAAAGTAAACACATTTTTTATATACAAATTTTTAAAGTGATTTGAAATACAATCTAAACTAATAATAATTTTTTCTTATTTTTGTAATGATAGAACTATACTAACATCCAAACTAAAAAAATAATAATAATAATCTAAATTTTTATATTTTATCAAAATGCTAGTAAAATTTAAATATAAATTGCTTTAAAAGAAAATATAGTTAGATAAAAAATTTAAATCAAAATATCATATAAAAATGCGCGAGAAATGCAAAAGATGTGAATGAAAATTAAATTTAACACAGAAATGCGAATAAAAATGAAAGTATGCGAATATTAATGTTATTTCCAACATGCCATATTTTTCTCATTCAAAATTTGCATTTTACTAACATTTTTCTCTTAATCGATTTCTCTCGTATTTTCCAATTTCTTACATTTTCACAAGTTATCCCGTTTCGGGCGATTTTTCTTTATCGTTTCTTTTTTTCCAATAATGTAATTGCTCATGGGATGTAATAGTTTAATTAGGACATTTTATTTTCCGCATTTTAAAGTATGTATCTGCCCCGAAGCCATGTAATAGCGTAGGATTTATCTTTCCACCTTTACCTTTCCGCATTTTAATTTCCGCACCCTATAAACTGATAGTAATTAGGCGTGTATGGCAAGATAAAATTGAACAATAGCTCACTCTAATTTGCAAGATAAAAATATCTGAATCAACACACTTTTTCACACATGCACCCCTTAGGGTAATTCTCTCTTGTTGCCTTTACGAATTCAAATGGTCAAGTCCCTCGAAAGTAGAGGTATTCTAGCACCGTTGCCTTCAAAACAAATCATTATAGTCCCTTCGATACAAAGATCATAAGACCCACGATGTCGCCTCCGAATACATGATCTTGACCCTCGATTGTCGCCTCACGAAAATGATGATAGTCCCTTCGCAATGTGCTAGGATACTTCCACAAGTTGCCTCTATGACCATCCGATGTCCCTTCGAGTGTCCCTTTACATCCAACGAATGGAGTTACCTACCAACTAATGGTATGGATAGCGCTATTCTAAAGGGATAAAATAACACAAAGACCACTGTAGGTAATAAGACTTTTAGTTGCTTGCTCTATCAAAATACTTTTCACACCACACACTTCTTTTGTCAAAATTCAAACTCTTTTCAAAACGAAACATTTCCGAACACTTTGTATACATTCCTACATGAATCATTACAAAGTCAAAGCGAAATACTTTTTCAAAACATTTTTGTCAAACACACAGAAAGCACAATTTTAAAGTGATCTAAGAGCAACTAAGAGCCCGTAGATAACTACGGATGAAAAGGGGTGCTAATACCTTCCCTTTTCATAACCTTCTCCTTACTCGTAATCTAACGAAGGTCTTTTTCGTACTTTTTACCTTCCCTTAATTGATAAAAGAAAAGTCGGTGGCGACTCTATCCGCACATTTGCGATACAAAATCCTACAAAGTCGGCCACCAGACATAATCCCGCGATCGCCGGAAACACCCTAAGAGAGAATGCCTTAAGGATTTCTAAATCACCTTTTTATCGCTCGCTTGACTTGCTTGCTTTATCTTTAAGGGTTGCTTGGGTATTATATTTGTGGGGATCCTACCCGGATCCGGTTTCCTTAAGAGTAGCAATAAATCGCCGGACCGTTAGACGATATCGAAACGCTCAACATGATGGCTACGAAGGTGACACTTTGATGTCCCGATACTCTTCATTCCCAAGTTGAGGATAGTATTTGCCTTCGTGGTGTCATCTGGCTAAATAACTTTTAGAACCTTAATTGACCCATCTTGGCCATTGTAGTGAGATGGCCGGCTTTGGTGCAAACTAAGGTTGGTTGATACCGATGCTACGCTCATCGACATCGACTTTTGGGATATTTTCGACCACTTGGGATGAGATAAACGCCATGAGAAAGATCAATGATGTGAGATTCCTAGAACCCTACTATTATTATAGGACAGATGAACCAACTCAAATTTTTGGTGGGGTAATCACCTATACCTCTTTCAAGCATTAAACCTAGGCTCATTGTGTGAATTGTTGGTGTGCCAAACATGACATCATGACATCATTCGCATTGCATATCATTTCTAACTATTTCAAGGACCTAGAGATTTATCTTTGCTCGCTTTGTAGGGATTATGGCTTCTAGAAAGACTATCCGAATCAACTTCATGGGTATACCTTCTCACTCAAAGAATTGGTTTCGTAAATTCCCGACCATGCTCGGTTCATCAAAAGACATGGTTATCTCTTGATTTGGTTATCTCCGGCTTTGAAGAAGATATGATGCATGTCCTATTTCGCCGATCCAAAACACCATTGCTTTACATTCCTGATTATCGCTGGTTCCTACCTTGAAGAGTTCTCTAAGCTACTTGGGATACCTATTCTGACCAAATGCCATTCAATTTGAAAAGGTTCCTAAGTATGAAGACATCGATCAACCTTACACCTTAAGCCGAAATGAAGCCACTGGGAAACAAGAAGTGGAGTTAAGGGTTTACTTGCAAGTTCCTAATTAAGAAAGCCCGAGAATTCCTCAAAGTCATGAGTTTCCATGCATTCGAAGACATCAGGCCTTGCTAATCTATGGTTTGGTTCTATTCCCTAACTCGGATCAATTCATAGATATCAACGCCATCAAGTTGTTTCTTACCCGCAATCCTGTGCCTACTTTACTTGGAGATATTCTACATTCTCTCCATACTCGTACTACTAAAAGACAAGGAACTCTCATGTGTTGTATACCGTTACTTTCAAGGTGGTTTATTTCACACCTTCCTCCATCAGTCTTGAAGAATGAACAAAGGTTGAGATGGTCTCAAAGGCTAATGTCACTCTCTCATTCAACATCCAATCTTTCTCTCAAAAGGACTTCACATTCATTGTTGTGGAGAATTCCTAATGTACCACTACTTGGTATAAGGGAGGTATTACTTACAACCCTTCTCTAGCTCGACGCCAGTTTGGTTTTGCTCAAGAGATGGTCCTCATGATATGCTTCTCAAGATATTGTGTTCGATTACAATCACGATCTCCGCATCATCATTTAAGGTTCATACACGCTTGGGGCATGGTAAAGAAGACTAATACCAAGACTTTGGGGCACCAAAACTCCATTCCTTGGGAACCTTACCTCAAATGGGTGTGCGAGCTCGAGCTCAAAACCTCATGATGCCGCTTCACTGCTTACCGTAATTATGGAACCTGTCATGAGGTGACGTATCCTATATTGTTCTTCATCCCGACATACCTACATTTTGAAGACTTGAAGAGATCCCGATTCAACTAAAAGAAGAAAGGGATACATTTGAAGCCTGTTATGCAAGTGAGAAGAAAGTGCTAGAGTTCGACAAAGCTACTTCACGAGGAGCGAAGCATCACCTCAAAGACCAAGAGAAAGCGTCCATGGGAAACTTAGAGCTTTAGGATTTTATGTTTTCTTTTATTGTTTTGAACTATCTTTTGTACTTAAAAAGAAAGAATAAAAAGAACTAACAAATGTTTGTTCATTGCTTGTTTAAAAATTTAAATCTCTAAGGTCCTTGAAAACATTGCATTGCATCCTGATAAACATCGTGATATCATAGCATAACATTGCATCACATGTACATGAAGATTGGTTTCTCATTTGCTCGCTATTTATTTTAGCGTAAATGGCTCTTGAACAGACTGTCAAAGATCTCCAAGCTCGGAATGCCTGGGCCAAAGCAGATGTTCACTAGTTTGGTCCAAGGCCAAGAAGATCCAAGAAACTCATCAATGTGAAGAAGAAGGTTGTTGGTCTCTCAACATGGGCACGCTACAAAGGTGGTCCCAAAGTGGTCACGGATAGAGCTCTTTGAAGGAAGTATCAAGAAGGAGGATGAGCAAAGTGACAAGGGTGATGGCGAAGGTAGTCAGCATGAGCCTCGAAAAGACTATGATAATGGCCAGTACTGATGAAGATGACAAGTACAAGCAACTTGAAGACCGTCTCGAATGTCGTGGAAAATCAAGATGTTCGGGCTGAATTTTGATGATTCGAGTCTTGTTCCCGTGTTGTGATTCCTCCCAAGTTCAAAGTTCCAACTTTTGCTAAGTATGATGGCATGTCTTGCCCTAAGTCGCATTTGAAATCCTATGTTCAAGATCAACCTACATCGATGATGAAAGTTGTGGATGCATTATTTTCAAGAGAGTTTGTCCAACTCAATTGGAGTGGTATTATCAGCTAGAGAATGAGATCAGTATCCGTACATGGAGTGACTCTGTCGATGCTTTCTAAGGCATGCAGAGGCACAATGCTGAATTGACACCCACTCGCATGCAACTACAGAGCATGTCTATGGGTCGTGACGAGAAGTTCAAATAGTATGCTCAGAAGTGGAGAGATCTAGCAGGCAGAGTTCAGCCACCCTTGTCCAATATGGAGTTGGTTGATATGTTCATGGGGACACTGACAGGCCCATTCTTCAATCATCTTATTGGAAACTCTTCAGCCAGATTTGCCGAGCTAATATTGACAGGCGAGCGTATCGAAGCTGGTATCAAGAGTGGAAAGATTCATGTAGAGTCATCTTCAAATGCTGCGAAGAGATCTTTTGGTGGTAAGAAAGAAGCTAATGTTGTGTATATCCAGAAAAGCCGAGCCAAGACCGACCGTGCTCAATCTGTGGGGGCAGTTGTGATCTCAAATTCTACATCAGTACAACCTCAGCAAGACAACGCGCGATTTAACGCGCACAAGAGGGTTATAAAGATCAACATGCCATTGTCGCAAGCCTTGCAACACATGTTGAAAGCAGAGCTGATTACTTTGAGGGATCCTCCTCAGAATGTCAACACTTCCTCTCCGAGATACAACCCTAATGCTAAGTGTGCTTACCATTCCAATAGCCCTGGACATAGTACTGATGATTGTTGGGCTCTGAAGAACAAGATTCAAGATATGATTAAAGCTAAGTGCATTGAATTTGATCCCGCTGAGACTCGAATGTGATCAACGCCACGCTTCAACCATGACAAGAGTTCCAATGTCTGTTGGAGAAGATACTTATGTTTTCAACATAGATGACTTGACCATTCCTCTGATGACTATTAAGAAGAATTTGCTGCAAGCCGGTGTCAATCCAGGATGCCCAAAGAATTGTCGTTGGTGCCCATTTGCACCTGATGGTTGTGCTTGGTTAAGAAGACGTGTTCAGTGCATGATGAATAACCGTGAGATACTATTTCTGAAACCACCGTGTGGAAGTTGTGTGAAGAAATGTCTAAGTCAAGATCGACAATACGAATGAGACAACACCATCTGGGATACCATGGGGCAGCCAAGTGGAAAGTATGATTACTTGGTGAAGTACATCGCCCGAGAGCTACAAGATTCCGAAGATTAAAGCGACGGATGGGGTGACGATTTCCCGAAGACTGCTCGATGTTAACACTATAAGGATTTCCTCTGTTGATCCCGGTGCCTGTGGTGGCACCTCTCATTACTTCTCCTGCACTGGGCCCATATTCCTCCGACAAGGCTATCCTTGGAACTATGGAGCGATGTTTACTATCATATGGCCAAGACCTCCTCGACCATTAAAGATCTTGCGCTTGAAGCTACCATTCCCGACATTGACAACATCACCGGATCAAGTAAGGTGACCGTAACCAAGAGTATTCTCTCCGGATATCTCTCCTCCAAAAGACACTGCTCCTACCACATTCCAGCTATTCAACCCATTCCCAAGCTAGAGGGAAAAACTGACTCATCCCCGCCAACCGGTACCAAAGGAAGTTATCAGACACCTCCAACGAGAAATGGAGGAAATTCAAGATTATTAAGAAGAGTGACTATAATGTTGTGGAACAATGGGATGACTCCGTCCAAGATCTTCATGCTTGCTCTGCTCTTGTGCTCCGAGGCCCATGCTAATGCCTTGGTGAAATTTCTGAAGAACGCTCACGTACCGCAAGACACTACCACCGACCGCTTTGTTTGTATTGCTAGTTTGGCCGCCAACAACGGCCTAGGTTTCTCCGATGTCGATTTGACTCCGCCGTAAAGAACACAACAAAGCCTTGCACATCTCTCGTTGAATGCTGGCACTACATTGTCTCATGTTTTGGTGGATATCGGCTCGCTTTGAATATCCTTCCGAAGATTGCTTTTGATCGGCTTGATGTTGAAGGGTTGGTTCTGAAACCCAGTGACATTATTGTGAGAGCTTTTGATGGTTCCAAGCGAACAATACTTGGAGAGCTCATTCTGCCCAAAGTCGGTTCCCGTGACTGACTCCACTTTCTTTGTTATGGACATCCGTCCACCTACTCTTGCCTACTTGGACCCTTGATACATGGGGCAAGGTCACATTTACCCTCGCATCGAACTCAAGTATCCGGTGAAAGGGAAGGTTGTTACAGTATGTGGTGAAGAAGAATATATGGTCAGTCATCTACAGTCATTCCGATACCTCGAGGTGGAGGGTGAATTCTACGAGACTCCCTGTCAAGCTTTTGAAACAATACCCAGAGTCATGCATGTTGACGCCTCCCGCACCCCTGTTACACAACTCCGCTTAGGATGGCCTCGTCAAGGACGAGTCAAGTTGAAGAAGGTAGTTCTATTTGGGGTCAGCTCCATGATCTTCCTTTCAAATTTGACAAGACTGGTTTAGGCTTCACCATCAAAGGTCAGAAGATGATACGCCGCGAACGTGCCGGCCAACTTCCTTTCCGCATCAGCCAGAGTGGAATCCATGCTATAGAGGACGACGACAACGACTTCGACATCAGCAAATGGATCTTCCCAACTCCATACAATGGGCTCAGCAATTGGAAGACTGAAGACGTCATACCAATCTCCTTTAGCCAGGAGTAATTACTCTTGTTTTGTTTTGCTTTTCGTATTTTCTATGTTTTGAACAATAAACTCTAAAGCCTAGTGCCTTACCCGGGGCATCGTGGCTCGTTTGTGAGGGTTATTATCTGTCATTTGCATATTTTCATTCAATAAAATCGTTGGACTTTTGCATTCAATTGTTTGTTTTCTTTTACTTTATCACCCCTTCAAAAAGCTATGTGTTTTCTTACACACACCCACATGATACACTGCAGAATCACTCCGAATCTCGTTGATAACAGCTATCCTATTGCTAAATATGACTTCGATAATCCGATCTACCAAGCCGAAGACGAAAGTGAGGAAGATTGTGAAGCCGTGGAGAACTTGTCGACTACTACACAGAAGAAGAACGAGTTATACAACGCAATAGCAAGAGTTGAGGTTGTGAATTTGGGTACTGACGAAGACAGAAAAGAGATCAAGATAGGAGCGGGTCTTGAGAACAGTGTTAAAGAAAGGTTGGTACAGATGCTACGAGACTATATCGAGGTTTTTGCTTGGTCATACGAAGATATGCCAGGGTTAGACATTGATATTGTGGTACACGATTGCAGAAAAGAGGGTTTTCCCGAAGAAAGGTAAGGTTCATCGATGCCCCGAGATGTCCGAAAATCAAAGCCGAGGTGAAACAGTTTGCCGGGTTTTAGTCATACTTCCTATCCGGTGGGTTGCTAATGTGGTGCCTGTGCCTAAGAAGGATGGCAAGGTACGAATGTGTGTGGATTAGTGGATCGAATAAAGCGAGTCCGAAAGACGATTTTCCGCTTCCTCATATTGATGTTCGTTGACAACATCGTCAAAGACAAGGTTTTCCTTCATGGATGGTTTCACCGTTACAATCAGATCAAAATGGCTCCTCAAGACATGGAGAAGACTACTGCTACATGGGGCACTCTTTCACAAGGTTATGTCATTAAAGAAACGGGTGCCACTTATCAACGTTTATGGTGACATTATTTCATGACATGATTCATCACGAGATAGAGGTCTACGCGACGATATGATAGCTCGATCACTGATCGAGGAAGAACATCTTGATCATTTGCGTAAACTATTTGATGAAAGAAGCATGACTAAGACTTAATCCCAACAAGTGCACCTTGGAGTCGATCCGAAAACTCCTAGGTTTGTTGTCGGTAAAGGTATTGAGGTTGACCCGCCAAGGTTGTATTCAAGAAATGCCAGCCCCGCACCGAAAAGGAAGTCGAGGTGTTTCGGCCGATTAAACTACATTGCCGATTCATTGCACATCTAATCGGTACTTGTGAGCCAATCTTCAAGTTCTTCAAGAAAGATCAAGAAATGGAATGACGACCATGCATCGCTTTGACAAAATCAAGGAGTACCTACTGAATCCTATCCCGATGCCATCAAGGAAGACCTCTTATCATGTACTGATAAAGTGTTAGAGAACTCAATGTGTGTTGGGGCAACATGACGAGTCTCGGTTGAAAAGAGCATGTATACTACTCAAAGAAAAGTTTACCGACTGTGAAACAAGATACACAAATCGAGAAAACTTGCAACGCTATTGGGCTGCTCACCGACTAAGATGATATGTTGACTCACACTACCTTGTTGATTTCAAGATGGATCCGATAAAATACATATTTGAGAAACAAAATTCTCCGGAATAGCAAGATGGAAAATGATCTTGACCGAATACGACATCCAGACACTTTCGAGAAGCGATCGAAGTGTAGTAGCCGATCATTTGGCTCATCAAGCCAGATGACTATCGCCTATGCAGTCAATTTCTAGATAAAGATGTGTTACTAGTTACTGATCAGGAAGAACCGTGCCCGATTTAAGGACCGAACAAGGATCCCGATGGACCGTGGTCTTTGATGGAGCCTCAACGCACTTGGCAATGGCATTGCGCCATCATCACATCCTCTGAGGACACACGCCTTTCACCGCTGATTATGTTTCAGTTCAATAACATGGCCGAATAAGCGTGCATTATGGGTATCAAAGCTGCTATTGACTTAAGAATCAAGTTCTTGCAAGTATACGGACACTCAGCTTTAGTGATTAGTCAGATTAAGGGCGAGTGGGATACGAACCATCCGAATCTTATTCCATATCGAGAGCATGTTTTGAGTTTGATCCCCTACTTCGAAGAAATCACTTTCAGTCACATTCCACGAGAAGACAATCACCAAGGCATTGGCTACGCTACTATGTCAATTCAAGGTTAGATGGGAAACGAGGCTCCCCAGATCATTATTGAGAAGTTTGACGAACCAGCATACTGTTATGAGCTTGACACAGAAGAGAAACCTTGGTTCTACAATGTGAAGAGGTATCTTGAGACTCAGGAATATCCCGCAGGGGCATCTGTAAGCGATAAGAAGTTTTTGAGAAGGTTTGCATCCAAGTTCTTCCTCAGCAACGACATCTTATACAAACGCAATCATGATTTGTGCTTTTATATTCATTGTGTAGACCGAAAATGTATCATGGAGGAGTTACACGAAGCATTTGGTACCCATTCCGAGGACATACAATGGCTAAGAAGATTTTGAGAAGTGTTACTATTGGTCCACCATGAAGCCGATCATCACCGCTTATGCTCGATCATGTCACAAATGCCGATTAAGCAAAGTACACACGCATTCTCAGTACTTCTGAATGTTCTAACAGCTCCTTGGCCTTTTGCAATGTGGGCATTGACATGATCGGAGAAATCAAGCCCACGACCAACGGACATCGCTTCATCCTTTTGGCAATCGATATTTCACTAAGTGGGTAGAAGCAGCCTCTCGATCTATTACCAAGAATGTTGTGGCTCGATTCATCAAACATAATCTTATCTATAGATATGGCACTCAAAGGATTATCGTGATAATGGCTCTAATCTCAACAATAAGATGATCACCGAACTCGACGCATTCAAGATCAAGCATCACAATTCTTCTCCTTATCGGCCTAAGATGAACGGCACAAAGGAAGCCACCAACAAGAACATTAAGAAGATTATATAAAATGACAAGGACTTACAAAGATTGGCATGAGATGTTACCATTTGCTCTTCATGGTTATCGCTTCAAAGACGAACATCAACAAAAGCAACTCCCTCTCTGGCATGGAAGCGGTCCTACCAATTGAGGTTCTATACCTCAACCGAGTCATCCAGGACGCAGAGTTAGGCGAAGACGATTGGGTCTGCATCATTTGACCGATTAATTTGATTGATGAGAACGACCGCCCCATCCGCCATGGATGATCTATCGAGCGAATGATCAGAGCATTTAACAAGAAGGTCAAGCACCGAGTCTACCAAGTCGGTGATCTAGTAGTCAAGCGCATCATTCTTCCACAAGGTGATCCCAGGGGAAAATGGACTCCCACCTATGAGGGACCATTTGTAGTCAAGACAATTTTCATGGAGCTATGATACTTAGCACCATGGATGGTGAAGACTTCCCACACCTTGTGAACGCTGACATAGTCAAAAAATACTACGCATAAAAGAGACCCGCTAGGTCGACTGACCTAGGCAAAAATAGGGCATCCTGGCGAACCAAAAGGGTTCGGGCAAAAGTTAAGGATATATACAAAACATGTACACCCGGCAAGTCGAAAACTTGAAAAGGCGGCTTGGGCAAAAAGGGTATCCCAGAGACGAAAACCCGAAGGGCGGTCTAGAGTTAGATTTAAGCGCATGACGTGTCTCTTCCGGATCACCTACTTCCACTACTATCAAGATTCAAGGTTCAAATGGCGAAAATCATTCACTCACTTTCTCACGACAACAAGGAGATGAGATAGTTGAAATATATGAGTACTAGCATAGTTGGAATTTAACGAGATTGTTTTCGTGATGCGCTTTTACTTCTTTACAATTTTCACTGTTGTTGTTTGCATAAAGTCCAAACGTTTGCTTTGAATGATTATATGCATCTGACAATAAAAATCTATTCACAAACATGCGAAAAGTGAGCATACAAAGGTAATTACTACAGGCTCCAGGAATTGAGCTGACGACAAAAGTCATCAAAAATTTCCCCGCAGAGCATGATCCCCACGGAGATGTCACTCATTACAAACCTTCCCAAAGGAGTACGATCGGTTCCCAGCAGTGATTCCACTCAACTTAACCGGATTACACTTGTCTTCGAGCAGTAACATCTCATCCCCAGTAGAGGTATCTCCAACAAGATATCTCTCAACAGTTCCCTTTTTCTCCAGCAGCAATGTCTAGACTTGAAACTTGGTCAAATAGTGCACCGGAGGAAACCTACATCCTTTTCCCCAGCCAGAGATTACGACGGTCCCCCAGATCCTTCTAACCCGATCTCCCAGCAACTATCAAGTACTCTCCAAAGAAGATTTACATTAAAATCCCTGGAGTACCTGACTCTCCCCAGATGGGTCTACTTATGAAATTCTCAACAATATCTAGGCCCGAAACTTGGTCGATAAAACACGGAGGAATCAAAATTCATCTTTCTTCTCGTGATCTCCATCCTCAAACAAGTCGAAATTCCAAGCAGAATACCAAGATCTTCTTCAAGATGGATATGTTTTGAAATACCACAACATCTAGCATTCATACATTACTCATAAAAGTCATAATATATGCATATGTCATACGCATCATCATGCATCATACTTTGCATAAGACTAATCAATATTCTATCAAAATTTCTCTTGTTTTCTCCAAAGTAGGTGAAAGTCACTTCTGACGCAAACAGGTCCAGGATTAAGACCCGAATCCGCAGACGGAAAACTATCCGAAGACCACACTAGTTGTCCTCCTACAACTGGTCTAGGATTAAGACCCGAATCCAGACGGGAAAACTATCCGAACGACCACCCTCGTTGTCCTCCGACAACGGATCCAGGATTAATACCCGCAGACGGAAACCCTATCCGAACGATCACAAGTTATCCTCCTATAACATGCGGTGGACCAACACCCGATGCACAACAGGGAAGTTGTCCACACTTTGCCAAGCTACTACCCCTCAGAGTAATCAGCACGAAGATCTATTCTGACTCCTTCTTATTATCAACAACAACTACAGAGTCTGGCGTACGACTCAGTTGCCTTGGATGGCATCTTAAGCCCATCTCCGACTATTTGTCAACAATTTCTCCACCTTCAGAATGCTGCATATTTGGTTAAAAAAGCAATACAGACCAATAACTTCATTCAAGGATGAGCACAAAGTCTAATGTACGACTCCCTCCGGATGGCATCTTGAGCCCATCCCCATGCTCCTTTCGTTCCCAAGGACGCCTGCCGAACCTAGCGTACGGTTCACTCCCCAGCACCGATCTTTCCAGATGGCATCTTAAACCCATCCCCGTCAATTCTCCTATTCAGACAGCAATCCTGAGTCTAGCGTACGACTCATTCCCCAGTGAAGTCTCCATTTTCTCCAAATGGCATCTGTAAGCCCATTCCCGCATCACCAGCCAACAGCGAGTGCAAATTTTCAGGTGTACTCGAGTGTTCAATCATCTTCACTCCGTGTCACGAAGGCTAACATGCCAATCTACTTCCTTCCGTACAAGAAGATTGAACAGGGCAGTCATACCCCAAAATTTTCCCTCCATCTTCTCAAGACATTCCATACATCCATACTCAAGGATTCCTCAAGGGATCATCATACAAACTCTCCTAGACAATCAACCCAAACTAGGGTTTGGCAATTCTGATCAAGATGGGCTTCCAACATTCCAATGGTCATCATGCCTCCTCATGCTTCAAAGGTTCTCCATGTCAAGTTTCAAGCCTCACAAGTCAAGTTTCCTGCATAATTGCTCGATGGTTGAAAATCGGTTGTATTGACAAAAGTCAACTGTGGTCAACATACACTAAACTTCATATTTTTGGTCAACATTCTCATTTTAGTTACATTCATCATTTGATCAAGGGTTGATCATGATTCATCAAGAAAACTCAAGATTTGCTCAAAAGTCAAACTTTCCAAATTAGGGTTTCTTGAGGAAAAGTCAACTAAACTTTGACTGATCATAACTTCTTCATACTTTCTCAGAAATTTTTCCACCACCTCTTGTTTTGAATAAAATTCATTCTCTACAACTTCATGTCTCACAAGAATGTTCAAAAAATGCTTCATTTGGAAGGTATGGATCAAAACATTACAGGTCCTTTTCAAAGTCAACAAAAAGTCAACCTTTTGTTTTGAAGATATATTGAGCATGGAAACTCAAATTGAGATGAAACCAAAGAGGTTGGTTAAAGAACTCTTAGAGCTTTCCAAAAAGTCCAAGAACACCCAAAATGTGGAAAATTGAGCAAGATGCACTATTCAAGTTGGGAATTTTGGACAATTGCACAAAAGGATATTTTGGTCAAATGCAAAATTTTCCAAATGGGCGATAATCTTTTGATCCAAACTTGTTCATGACATTATTTGTGACCCATAAATGCTTGGCCATGGCAATTTTCTATTTTATTAATTTATTTTTGAATTTTAAACCATTTAATTCAAAATTAAATTATATAAAATATGAAAATAAGATATTTTTTCAAGAGGATTGGATTTTGATCATACTTGAGGTCCAAGGAAGCCCATACAACTTGCCAATTTCGTGCATGATCATACATTAAAGAGAAAATCAAATTTCTTTCAAAATTTGATTTTTATTTGAAAATCATTGAATGCATTCCAAATCAAATCTTTTTGCCTTGTTTTTTCTCTCTCAAATCCCTCTATAAATAGCCAGCAAGCTGTAGCACAAAGGACACGAAACCCTAGCCCTTACAGAACCAAAACTTTGCCAAAATTTTTCAAGAATCCTCAAAATTCGAATTTTGATTTTCAGCAAGTTTCAGCCAAAGCCATCCATCCCAACGTGTTCTAGAGGTTCCTAGGAGTCAGAATCAACTCTTGCTCGAAGCCAAATCGTCCCAGATCAAGCCATCCAGTTCTCACCGGTTTGAAATTTTCTTATTTTCGATTTTCATGTTCCATGCATTACTAATTGTTTTTGATTGATTGTATGCACTCAGGGTACTCGTTAGATCATGATAGACGTGTTACATGTGAGGTTTCACGTACAAAACTCGTATTGCCATTATTAGGGTTCCAAGAGTCAGAAGATTCAAACTCATGATCCGTGTCAAGCTTGACAAAGGACCTCACCATCGTGATCGAGGGTCGAATTAGTTGATCTGGGCACTTGTTTTGCTTTAAACGATGCATTTTTCAGGTTTTTCAGGTTGATGCTTGCCGGAGAAGACGACCGGAGCTAGGGCTCCGGCGTCGCTGACTTGGTTGACCGGCGAGGGAGCTGGCGTGGCATCTTCATGCGTTCTGATTCGTTCGTTAGTAAGTCAATGGACCCCACGCGTCCTGACTCGGTTTGACTCAATTCCCAGGACGCGCCATCATTTATATTCAATTAATTCTGGCTTTCCTAACACCAAATGACACTTGGCCTAGTGGTTAAAGCGCTGCCTGTTCAGAGATTCCCCTCATGGTCACGAGTTCGAGCCTCCCCAGGACCAGATTTGTTTTTCTTTTACAAACTTCAAACTATTTTCATATTTTCTATTTTATTTAATATTTTGCATTCATTTTAATTCTTTTCAATAATTTTTATCATGCATTTAAAAATACCAAAAAAATATTTTTCTTCGCATTATTTTAAATGTTTATTTAATTTATAAAATTAAAAAATATTATTTTGCATGCATATTTAATTTAATTGCTAATTTTGCATTTTAGTCACATTTAATTAGTCTTTAATTATTAAATTATCTCCAAAAAATCCCCAAAAATTATTTTAGCATATTAATGTTATTTCCAACATGCCATATTTTTCTCATTCAAAAATTTGCATTTTTACTAACATTTTCCTCTTAATCGATTTCTCTCGTATTTTCCGATTTCTTACATTTTCACAGGTTATCCCGTTTCGGGCGATTTTTGTTTATCGTTTCTTTTTTTCCAATAATGTAATTGCTCATGGGATGTAATAGTTTAATTAGGACATTTTATTTTCCGCATTTTAAATTATGTATCTGCCCCGAAGCCATGTAATAGCGTAGGATTTATCTTTCCGCACTTTACCTTTCCGCATTTTAATTTCCGCACGCTATAAACTGATAGTAATTAGGCGTGTATGGCAAGATAAAATTGAACAATAGCTCACTCTAATTTGCAAGATAAAAATATCTGAATCAAAACACTTTTCACACATGCACCCCTTAGGGTAATTCTTTCTTGTTGCCTTTACGAATTCAAATGGTCAAGTCCCTCGAACGTAGAGGTATTCTAGCACCGTTGCCTTCAAAACAAATCATCATAGTCCCTTCGATACAAAGATCATAAGACCCACGATGTCGCCTCCGAATACATGATCTTGACCCTCGATTGTCGCCCACGAAAAATGATGATAGTCCCTTCGAATGTGCTAGGATACTTCCTACAAGTTGCCTTCTATGACCATCCGATGTCCCTTCGAGTGTCCCGCTTACATCCAACGAATGGAGTTACCTACCAACTAATGGTATGGATAGCGCCATTCTAAAGGAACGTAAAATAACACGAAAACAACCAGTTCTGAATAGGTAATAAGACTTTTAGTTGCTTGCTCTATCAAAATACTTTTCACACCACACATTTCTTTTGTCAAAATTCAAACTCTTTTCAAAATGAAACATTTCCGAACACTTTGTATACATTCCTACATGAATCATTACAAAGTCAAAGCGAAATTCCTTTTCAAAACATTTTTGTCAAACACACAGAAAGCACAATTTTAAAGTGATCTAAGAGCAACTAAGAGCCCGTAGATAACTACGGATGAAAAGGGGTGCTAATACCTTCCCTTTTCATAACCTTCTCCCTTACTCAAAATCTAACTAAGGTCTTTTTCTGTACTTTTTACCTTCCCTTAATTGGATAAAAGAAAAGTCGGTGGCGACTCTTGCTATCCGCACATTTGCGATACAAAATCCTACAAAGTCAGTTCACCGTATTCCAGTGAGGAGCCAAGGTTTGAACTCAGGTCCTCCTGGATATACGCGCGCTGCCTTGCCACTGGACCATCCTGCAGATCGTGTTAGCAATATGGAACAAAAACAATATAAGCGAAATAACTTTCTGAAAACCAAATTGAAAACACGCACGAAGAACTTCGTCTTCTTTGTTTAAATATTTAAACTTTTAGCTACGGTTTTGGTCTGTAGCAAAAGCTTTTTCCAATGGATAGCTCATAGCTATAGCACCTGTAGTTTTCCAAAATCCATAATATGCAATATAAATTTATAAGGAAACCATGGTTCGATTGCAAATTGGTCCCTGAGTTCAATGGTACCAGTCGTTTGGTCCAATTTTTCCTATTTCAGAAAGCCCCAATCAGAGCTTATGAACCCTAGCCATGGTGGATTCTGATTCCGGTGTCTAAACTCCAATTAACCTATTCAGAAAGTTTCGAAACTTCATTCTAAACACAAACAAACAATCAAAACATGTTAAAAATGCATGAAAATCAAAAATCGAATTTGAGTTAGAGTGTTCAAACCGAAATCGTGTTTTCGTGATTCTGGGCTTGTTGATGGCTTGTGAGTATCTGGAATGGATCAGAGAATCTCCAGGAATGTATTGGAATGCTTAGAATTGATTGAATTGATATGAAACTAGGGATGCCAATTGCTTGAATGTCACGGATTTTTTGAAGTTGGGTAGGGTTCTTGGAGGCCAGAATTTCGTCTTTTGTACTTGTGGATGCATTGTGTACTTATAGTAGAGTGAATTAGGTCAAGAATTATGAAGAAATTATATGCCAATCAATGAGAAAATATTTGATTTGGAATGAAACTAAATATTGCCTTTTTTGATCAAATCTCATTCAATTCCTTTGCCAATCAATGTAAATTTCGAAATTGACAAATTTTGTATGGCTTGCTTGGATCCCAAGAATGAGAGAAAAATCCAATTGGCAATTAATTTTGATTTTCTACCTTTTATTTTAATTAAATTGGCTTTTAAATGATTAAAAATCCAAAATAAATAGAAAATAAAAGATAAATTCGTGGCCTTGAGGTTGGAGGTTCCAATTCAGCTAAGCAACATGTTTGAACCAAGAAAAGTTATGCCCATTTGCAAATTTTTTGATTTTGTCAAGTATTTCTCTTTGTGCACCTCCTCAAAAATGCTCAACTTGTGCAAGGTGTATCTTACTCAATTTTTAATATTTTTGGGTGTTCTTGGACTTTTTAAAAAGATCAAGATGTTCTCTAAACAGCCTCTTTGGTTTCATCTCAATTGAAGTTTCCATGCTCATGAACACTTCTTTACAAAAAGCTGACTTTTTGTTGACTTTGAAAAGGACCTGTAATGTTTTGATCCATAACTTTCAAATGAAGCATTTTCTGCCCAAGCTTGTGAGACATGAAGTTGTAGAGAATTGAATTCTCTTCAAAATGAGTTGTGGTGGAATTTTTTTTGATAAAGTATGTTAAAGTTATCCCTAGTCAAAGTTCTGTTGACTTTTGTCTAAGAAAGCCCAATTTGGAAACTTTGACTTTTGATCAAATTTTAAGTTTTCTTGATGAATCATGATCAACCCTTGATCAAATGGTGAATATCACCTCAAAATATTGATATTGACCAAAAATTATGAAGTTTGACTGTATGTTGACCACAATTGACTTTTTGTCCAATACAACTGATTTTCAACCATCTGAGCAATTGTCTGAGGAAACTTGACTTGTAAGGCTTGAAACTTGACATGGAGGTTCTTTGAAGCATATGACGAGGCATGATGACCACTGGAAGTGTTAGAGGCTCTCCTGGATTTGAGGATAGCCAAACCCTAGTTTGGGTTGATTGCTTAGGAGAGGGTTTGTCTAGTCAACCCTTGTGAAATCTTTGAGCATGGATATGTGGAATGTCTTGAGAAGTAAGAGGGAAAATTTTGGGGTATGACAGTTTCCCCTGTTCAATCCTCTTGTAGTGGAAGGGTTAGATTGGCATGCTTGCCTTTCGTGACCTGAAGGTAGAAGATGATTGAACACTCGAGTACACCTGAAAATTTGCACTCGCTGTTGATTGATGATGCGCTGGAATGGGCTTACAGATGCCATTTGGAGAAGCTGTGTCGGATATTGAGTCGTACGCTAGGCTTGCAAATGCCGTTTGAATAGGAGAAACATCAGATATGGGCTTAAGATGCCATCAGGAGAGAACGATGCTGGAGAATGAGCCGTACGTTAGACTCTGTAGATATTATTGAAAGAAGAAAGCACGGAGATGGGCTTAAGATGTCATCCATAGAGAGTGATGTTGAGTCGTACGTTAGACTTCACGTCCGTATTTGAATGAAGTTATTGGTTTGTATTGGTTTTTTAACCAAATATGCAGCATTCTGAAGGTGGAGAAATGTCGACAAATAGTCGGAGATGGGCTTAAATATGCCATCCGGGGCAACTGAGTCATATGCTAGACTCTGTAGTTGCTGTTGATAATAAGAGAGAGTTAGAATAAACCTTCGTCCTGGTTATTCCGAGGTGGATATTTGGCAGAATGTGGATAGCTTTCCCGTCTTGCTTCGGGTGTTGATCCAATGCATGTTACCGGAAGACAACATGTATGGTCTTTTAGATAGGGTTCCCCGTCTTGTTCCGGGTATTAATCCTGGACCTTCCATTTGAAAAAGATTTGTACGGTCTTTCAGATAGGGTTTCCCGTCTTGTTTCGGGTATTAATCCTTGACCTTCCATTTAGAAAAGATTTGTTACCTACTGGGGGAAATAAAATCTTGATTGGATATGGTTAGTCCTATGCAGATTATGATGCATGCAAGCATATGACAATGTAAGTGAATGATATATGCACGTGTCATGATTTTTTATGAATAATGTATGAATGTAGATGTTGTGGTATTTCAAAACATATCCATCTTGAAGAATATGAGTACATCCTGCCGAGGATTTCTGACTTCTGCTTGGGGATGAAGTTGCTGAAAACCCTGACTTGGAGGAGAAAGAGATGTCTTTGATTCCTCCGATGCACTATCTGACCAAGTTTTAAGCCTAGATATTAATGATGTTGGAAAGAATAATAACTGGAGGTACTCTACCGATCTCTGCAGATCTTGTTAGGGAGTCTCCGAATGCCGCTTGGAGGCTTGACGTAACGTGGTAATGCTGAAGAGACGTAAAGCTGTTGAGACTGGGGAAAAAGAGACGCAGGTTTCCTCCGATGCACTATTTGACCAAGTTTCGAGTCTGGATACTGCTGCTGCCGGGGAATGATAATCATTGGGAGACATTCCGCTGGGGATAAATATCTCTGTGTATACGAGACAACTCATATCGCCGGAGATCGATGTAACAGTAGGCGGTGATTAAGACCACCGCTGGGGCTACCGTGATGAAGCTTGAAGTGTTGGAACACTAGCGGGGAAAGATTAATACTCGTCGGAGAAGGTTTGACCGCCTGGGGATTGTACTTGTGTAACTCGCGGGATTGACCGGTGACTTTAGTCGTCACCAATTCCTAGAATCAGTAATTACTTTTCATATGTTTGAACAGATGTTTATTGTCAAATGCATATAATCATTCAAAGCAATCATTGGACTTTATGCAAAAACAACAATAATGAACATGAAGAGAATGCATTTGCATTAAAGGTGGCGGATGGCCAACCGTTTGTATACAATGAAAGCTATGCGGAAATAATTTCATCGCTGCTTCAACTATGCTAGTGCTCATATATTTCGACTATCTCATCTCTTTGTTGTCGTAGAGTGGATGAATTGATTTTCGCCATTTGAATCTTGAATGATAGTAATCTTTAGGTAGGTGATCCGGACGAGACAAAGTCGCGACGCTTAAATCCCTAACTTTTGCTAGACCGCTTTTTCGGGTTTTCGCCTACCGATACCTTTTTGCCCAAGCCGCTGGTTTCGACTTGCCGTGGTGTATATATCCTTAACTTTGCCCGAACCTTTGTTTCGCCTGCACGCCCTTATTTTTGCCTAGGCCGACCTAGCGGGTCTCGCTTATGCGTAGTATTTTTGACTATGTCTGCGCTCACGTGGTGTGTGGAAGTCTTCCATCCATGGTGCTAAGTATCATAGTCCGCCCGAAAATATTATTCGACTACAAACGGTCCCTCGTGTGGGAGTCCATTTGCCCTCGGATCACCTTGTGGAAGGATGATGCTTGACTCTATATCACCGACTTGGTAGACTCGGTGTTTGACTTTCTTGTTGAGCGCCCGATCATTCGCGTTCTCGATAGATCCGTCCATGGCGATGGATGCGAAGTCGCTTCTCATCGATCAAGTTGATCCGATCGAGGCGAGTCTAGATCCATTCGCTTCGCTTAGCTCCGTCCCGGAGGACTCGGGGAGGGTACTGACCTCGATTGGTAGGACGCTACCATACCGTATACGAGAGAGAAGAGGTGGCCCCTCAGATGTTTGTACCAGAAAAGCGATAACCATGGAGAGCAAATGGCAACATCTCATGCCAATCCTTGTAAGTCATCTTCTATATGATCTTGTTGATATTCTTGTTGGCGGCTTCCATCGCTCATTTTAGACCGATATGGAGAAGAGTTGTGATGCTTGATCTTGAACTGCAAGTAGTTCGGTGATCATTTTGTTGTTGAGGTTGGTACCGTTATCGTGATGATCCATTCGGGAGTTCCATGCCGATGATAAGATTATGCTTGATGAATCGAGCCACAACATTCTTGGTAACAGATGCGAACGAGGCTTCTACCCATTTAGTGAAATAGTCAATTGCCACAAGGATGAAACGGTGTCCTAGAGGCGAGGGTTTGATTTCATCATGTCAATGCCCCACATTGCAAAAGGCCAAGGAGCCAAAACATTCAATGGTACTAGAGGTACATGCACTTTGTCTGCACATATCTAGCATTTGTGACAAGACCGAGCATAGCGGTGACAATCAACTTCCATGGTGGACCAATAGTAACCGTTTCTAATCTTTTAGCCATTTTATGTCCACTGGAGGGTACCAATGCGCCTTCTGTAATTCTTCCATGATCCGTTCTAGTTTTCGATCTTACATACGAGTAAGCACAGTCGTGATTATGCTTTGTATAAGATGTGCTAAGAAAGAATTTGGATGCAAATCTTCTAAGAACTTCTTGTCATTGATAGATGCCTCAAGGATATTCTTGAGTCTCAAGATACTCTTCACTGAGAACCAAGGTTTCTTCTCAGATCAAGTTCACAACAAGATGCGGGTTCGCAAACTTTCGATGATGATTTGGGAGCCTCGTTGTCCCATTTGACCTTGAACATAGATGACATGGTAGCCAATGCGCTCCAACCGATTCTCTTCGTGGAATATGATCGAAAGTGATTTCCAAGTAAAGGATCGACTAAGAACATACTCGATATGGAATGAGATTCTATGCTTCGTATCCCACTCGCCTTTAACTGACGATTACTAAAGTCGAATCTCAGAACTTGCAAGATATTGATTCTTAAATCAATAGCAGCTTTGATACCCATGATGCACGCCTGTGATTCGCCATGTTGTTGGTGTGTAGTAAACATATTTGGTGGTGAAAGGCGATGTCCATCAGTAGGAGATGTAATGATGGCGCCAATGCCATTGCCAAGTGTTTGAGGCTCCATCAAAGACCATAGTCCATCGGGATCCCGGTCCAGGTCCTTCGTCTGGTCCTGGTTCTTTGTAATCAGTAACTAACAAAACATCTTCGTCCGGAAACTCGAATTGCATAGACTGATAATCATCTACGGCTTGATGAGCCAAGTGATCTAGCTACACTTTGATTGCTTTCTCGAGAAGTATACTGGATGTCGATTCGTCAAGATCATTTGCCATCTTGCTATTCTTCCCGAGAGAGCAGTTTTTCAATATGTATTTTATCGGATCCATCTTGGAGATCAACAAGGTATTGATAGTCAACATATACCGCCTTAGTCGGCAGCAACCCAAGCCAAAGCGCCGCAAGTTTTCTCGAGCTATGAGTATCTTGTTTCACAATCGGTAAACTTTTTCCTAAGGTAGTATATTGCATACTCTTTCGACTGCACTCGCCATGTTGCCCCAACACACACCTCATTGAGTTCTCTAATACCGCAAGTACATGATAAGAGGTCTTCTTCGCAAAGTGCATCAGATAAGAGGATTCTCAGATACTCCTTGATTTTGTCAAAAGCAACTGCAATCGTGCTCCATTCCACTTTTGATCTTTCTTCAAGAATTTGAAGATTGTTTTACAAGTAGTAGTAGTTAGATGTGCAATGAATCGCAATGTAGTTCAATCGTCCCAAGAAACCTCTCGACTTTCTCGTGCGGGCGTTGGCATCTCTTGAATAGCTTTAACCTTGGCGGGTCAACATCAATACCTTTACCATTGACAACAAACCCTAGAGTTTACCAGATCCGACTCAAAGGTGCACTTGTGGGATTAAGTCTTAGTTTGTACTTCTTCGCCTATCAAACAGCTCGCAAATGATCGAGATGTTCTTCTTCAGTCTGTGATCGAGCTATCATGTCGTTGACGTAGACCTCTATCTCGTGATGAATCATGTCATGAAATAATGCCACCATGGCACGTTGATATGTGGCGCCAGCGTTCTTCAGGCCGAACGACATAAACTTGTAGCGTATGTGCCCCATCGTAACGAAAGTAGTCTTCTCCATGTCTTCGGGAGCCATTTTGATCTGATTGTAACCGGAGAAACCATCCATGAAGGAGAAAACCTTATGTTGAGCGGTGTTGTCGACTAGAACATCAATATGATGTAGTGGGAAATCGTCTTTCGGACTTGCTCTGTTCAAATCTCTGTAATCCACACACATTCGCACTTTGTCATCCTTCTTAGGTACAGGTACCACATTTGCAACCCATTGTGGATAAGAAGTAACGGCTAGAAAACCAGCATTAAATTGCTTCATGACTTCAGCTTTGAGTTTCTCAGACATCTCAGGACGCATGCGACGAACCTTCTACTTCACAGAGAGAAAACCTTCTTTGGTTGGTAATCGGTGTACCACAATGTCAATGTCTAGACCTGGCATGTCTTCGTATGACCAAGCAAAAACCTCAATATAGTCTCGTAGCATCCGACCAATCTTTCTTTGACAATCGCTCTCGACTGTGCCTATCTTGATCTCTTTTCTTTATTCGTCAGTACCTAGATTTACAACCTCGACTGGCTCTTCGTGTGGTTGTATAACCCGTTCTTCTTGTTGTAGCAGTCTGACAAGTTCTCCTGGCACTTCACAATCTTCCTCACCTTCGCCTCGCTTGGTAGATCGGATTATCGAAGTCATATTTAGCAGTAGCAAAGTTGTTATCAACGAGATTCGGAGTGAATCTGTAGTGTATCACGTGGGTGTGTGTAAGAACACATAGCTTTTGAAAGGGTAGTAAAGTAAAAGAAAGGAAACAATATTTAAATGCAAAAGTCCAATGATTTTATTGAATGAAAATATGCAAATGACAAATAATAACCCTCACAAACGAGCCGTGATGCCCCGGGCAAGGCCTTAGGCTTTAAAGTTTATTGTTCAAAGCATAGAAAATGAAAAGCATAATAGAAAACAAAAACAATTACTCCTGTCTAAAGGAGATTGGTATGACGTCTTCGGTCTTCCAAGTGCTGAGTCCATTGTCAGGAGTTGGGAAGATCCAATCGCTGATGTCAAGTCGTTGTCTTCTATAGCATAGACTCCATTCTTGCTGATGGAAGGAAGTTGGCGGCACGCTTATGACGTATCATCTTCTGACCTTTGATGGTGAAGCTACCTTGTCATATTTTAAAGGAAGATCGGGAGCTGACCCCAAATAGTACGACTTCCTTCTTCAACCGCAGCTTGAGCATCTTTCAGTTGAGACCATCCTAGGTGGAACTTGTAACTTCTGAGGAGTGATAGGAGAGTTAACAGCACGACTCTTGAACTGCTTTCAAAAGCTTGACAGGGAGTTTCGAATAACTCACCTTCCATTTCGAGATATCGAAATGACTGCAAATGGCTCACCATATATTCCTCCTCACCGTGACATCAGAACAATCTTCCCTTCACCGGGTACTTGCCTTTTGATGCAAGGTGAGGTATAAATACCGCCCCATGTATGCAAGGCCCAAGTAGGTAAGAGAGTTGGACGGATGTCCATGACAAAGAAAGTGGAGTCGAAAGTCTGGGAACCGACTTTAATTGGTAGAATGAGCTCATCAACTACTGTTCATTTAAAATCATCAAAAGCTCTCACAATCATGTTGCTGGGCTTCAAGACCAATCCTTCAACATCAAGTCGGTCGAAAGCACTCTTTGGTAGGATATTCAGAGCAGAACCGGTATCTACCAAAACATGAGACAATGTAACGCCTTGCATTCAACAGAGATGCAAGGCTTTGTTGTTTCCTTCCGGATAAGTCAAATCAAAGATCGTAGAAGCCTAGACCATTGTTGGCAGCCAGGCTAGCAATACAAACTTCAACCTGATCAGTAGTAGTTTCTTGCGGTATGTGAGCATTCTTCAGAAACTTCACTAAGACTTTAGCATGAGCCTCAGAGCACAATAGCAGAGCTAACATGGATATCTTGGATTGAGTTTGTCCCAACTGTTCCACAACATTGTAATCACTCTTCTTGACGATCTTCAGAATTTCCTCCATTTCTTGCTTGGAGGTATCTTTAGCAACTTCCTTTGGTACTTCTGTCTGAGAAGGATGAGTTACTGGTTCTTTCCCTCGCACTTCGGGAACTTGTTCGATAGCTGGAATGCGAGCTAGAGTGCAGTATCTTTTGGAGGAGAGATCTTTGGAGAAAATACTCTTCCGGTTCTGGTCACCTTACTAGATCCGGTGATGTTGTCAATGTCAGGAATGGTAGCTTCAACTGTGTCTTCACTGGTAAGCAGGTCTTGCTTGACGCCATGATAGTAAACTTCAGCTCCATAGTTCCAAGGTATAGCTTTGTCAGAGGAGTATGGAACTGCTCTGGGATAAGTAATGATGAGAGGTGCCACTCTAGGCGCAGGATCAACAGAGGAGATCCTTATTGTGTTCACATCAGCATAGTCTTCTGGGAAATCGTCTCCCCATCCGGTTGCTTTAACATCTTCAATAGGAATCTTGTAGCTTTCAGGAACGGTATACTTTACCATGAAATCAAACTTTCCACTTGGCTGCCCCAAGGTATCCCAGACTTCTGGTACGGCTTCGCTCACATCTTCGATCTTCAGATTCTTAGACATGTCTTCACAAAGATTCTCCAGGTGAAGGTTTCATAAATAGCACTTCTGTTATCCATCATGCATTGAATACGCCTTCTCAACCAAGCACATCCACAAAAAGCACCACCAATTCCCTCGGCATCCTGGATTGACACCGCAGCATTCTTCTTAATACCATCGAGGAATAGTCAAGTCGCTTATATCATAAACATAGGAGTTCTTGTCAATGGCATTGGAAATTTTTCCGTGGTTATGCATTGGTGCATTGATCATATTCGTAGTTTTAGTAGGAGGATCAAACTCAATTTCTTTAGCTTCAATCATGTCATGAATCTTGTTCTTCAGAGCCCAACAATCGTCAGTGTTATGCCCTGGGCTGTTGGAGTGATATACACACTTGGCATTAGGATTGTACTTTGGAGAGGAAGTGTTGATGTGTTGAGGAGGATCCTCAAGGTAATCGCTCTACTTTCAACATGTGTTGCAATGCTTGCGGCAAAGGCATGTTGATCTTGTAAACCGCCTCGCGGGCGCATTCCGTTACGCGTGTTGTTCACGAGGTAGTGCTGGTGTAGGATTGGAGATCACAACTACCCCCACAGATTGAGTACGATCAACTTTGACAAGGCTTTTCTGACCATACACAGCATTGGCTTCTTTCTTACCACCAAAAGATCTCTTCGCAGCATTTGAGGATGACTCCACCGAATCTTCCCGCTCTTGATTCCGCTTCAATGTGTTCTCCCGCAATATCACCGGTGAATCGGTGAAGAATTTCCAATCGATGATTGAAGAATGGGCCTGCCGTTGTTCATAAACATATCAACCAACTCCCTATTGGACAAGGGTGGTGAACTCACCGCTAGATCTCCATTTTTGAGCATACTCTTTGAATTTCTCATCATGACTCATAGACATACTCTCAGAGTTGCATGCGAGTGGGTGCCGCTCAACATTACATCAAAGCATCCGCTAAGTCATTCCTGTATGGATGGGTATTTATTGATAATACCACTCCAACCGAGCTCCAAATAAACTCTCGAAGTAATGGATCCATATCTTCCTCACAAGATAAGGATGGATCTTCCGAACATAGGACTTCAAATGCAGCTTCGGACAAGAGATGCCATCATACTTGGCAAAAGTAGGAACCTTGAACTGCGTGGAATCACCACACCAGAACTAGACTCGATCATCAAAATTCAACCCTGACAATTTTCAGACCACAAAGATTAAGACGGTCTTCAAGTTGTTTGTATTTGTTATCCTCATGAGAATACTTCTCTCTTAGTCTTCTTCTCTCTGCTTTCGACTCACGGTCTTCTTCATTGTTCTTGATACTTTCATCAATTTCAACGCCTTGTTCGAGAGTACCACAAGGTGACCACCCTAGGTCCACCCTTGTGACGCCTCCCATGTTGAGGACATCGATGACCTTCTTCTTTCCGGCGATGAGCTTCTTCAAGTCTTCCGGCCTTGGAGCAAGTTGGTGACCACTTGCAATCGAGCACTCGAGCCTAGAGATCTTTGGATGCTCAAGAGCCATTTCTGCTAAAATAAATAGCGAGAGAATGAGAAAACCGATCTTCAATGTACCTGTTATGAAATGTCATGCCATGATATGTGATGTTTATGCAATACAATGCAATGTTTTCAAGGACCTTAGGAATTTAAATTTGTTAAACATGCACGAACAAACTTTTATTTGTTTTTTTCTTTTTCTTTCTTTTTTCCTTTTTTTAAGTACAAGAGATAGTTTGGAAAATAAAAGAACAAAATCCTAAAGCTCAAGGTCTCCCATGGGTGCTTCCTCTTGGTGTTGAAGTAGGCATTGATGTTCCGCTCCTCGTGAAGTAGCTTGGTCAACTCTAGTACCTTCTTCTCGCTTGCATAGCACTGAGCTTTGAACGTATCCCTTTCTTCTTTAGTTGAATCCGGATCTCTTCAGGTCTTCAAAATCAGTAGGCATGTTGGGGTGGAGAATGGTATAGGGTACATCACCTATAGCAATAGGTTCCATAATTACTGGTAACATGGGTGTAAATGGCATCATGAGGTTTTGAGCTTGAGCTCGCACCCATTTGAGGTAAGATTCCCAAGGAATGGAATTTCGTGTCCCAAAGTCTTGGTATCAGTCTTCTTTACCATGCCCCAAGCGTGTACAAATCTTCGACGGTAGTTCTGAAGATCATGGTTGTAATCGAACACAATGTCTTGGAGAAGCATATCATGAGGACCATCTCTTCGAGCATAACCAAACTGAGAGCTAAAGAAGGGTTGTAAGTGATACCTCCCTTATGCCAAGGAGTGGTACATTAGGAATTCCCCACAACGCCATGAATGTGAAGTCTTTTGAGAGAAAAGACACCAACGGATATCTCGAATGAGAGAGTGACATCAATCTTGGAAACTCATGGCTTTGAGGAATTCTCGAGTTTTCTTTATTAGGAACTTAGCAAGCAAACCCTTAACTCCGCTTGTTTCCCAATTGTCTTCAATATCCGAGCATTTCATGTAACGCTGATGATGTCTTTGTAATTAGGAGCCTTTTCTCGAACCGTGAATGGTATCTGATCAAGGATGGGTATCCTAAGTAGCTTAGAGAACTCTTCCAAGGTAGGAACCAACTGATAATCTGGGAATGTAAAGCAATGGTGTTTCGGATCGAACAACTAGAATAGGACGCATCATATCTTCTTCAAAACCGAGATAACAAGTCAAAAGCAGATAACCATGTCTTTTGATGAATTGAGCATGATCGGAATTTTCAAACCAATTCTTTGAGTTGCATGAAGGTATACATGAAGTTGATTCGGATAGTCTTTCCGAAGCCATGATCCCTATAAAACAGAGCAAAGATAAATCCCTAGGTCCTTGAAATAGTTAAAGATGATATGCAATGTTATGATGTCATGATGTCATGTTTAACAAGCACAAACAAATCACATAATAGCCCTAGGTTTAAGGCTTGCATGTGGTATAGGTGTCTACCCTACCAAAGTTTGAGTGGGTTCATCTTGTCCTATAATAGTAACCGGGTTCTAGGAATCTCATATCATTGATCTTTCTCGTAGGCTTTATTTTAATATGACTACCAAGTGGTCGACCGAAACATCCCGAAAGTCGGATCTTAATGAGCGAGCATCGAGTATCAACCAACCTTAGTCTACACCAAAGCCGACCATCTCACTACCTTCTAATGGCCAAGATGGGTCAATTAGGTTCTAAAGTTGAGTTAGTGTCACGACACCACGCAGACGCCAAATACTTTCCTCAACTTGAGCATGAGGAGGATCAGGACATCCAAAGTGTCGCACTAATGTAGCCATCATGTTGACTGTTTCGGTATACGCCTAACGGTCGTGACGATTTATTTCTACTTACCTAAGGAAACCTGGATCCGGGTGTAGGATCCCCCACAAGTATAATACCCAAGCAACCCTTAAGATAAAGCATACAAGTCAAACATAAAGCAGTAAAGATGATATAAATTCCCTAAGGTATTCTCTCTTTAGGGTGTTTCCCCAACAGAGTCGCCAGTTCTGTAATACGGTGGGAGAACTGACTTTTGGAATTTGTTTTGCTTTTTATCGCAAATGTTGCGGATAGCAAGAGTCGCCACCGACTTTTCTTTTATCCAATTAAGGGAAGGTGAAAAGAACAGAAAAAGACCTTCGTTAGATTCTGAGTAAGGGAGAAGGTTATGAAAAGGGAAGGTATTAGCACCCTTTTCCATCCGTAGTTTTCACGGGCTCTTAGTTTTAGCTCACTTTTAAAAATTTCTTCTGTGTGTGTGTGTGTTTGAGAAAATGTTTTGAAAAGGCATTTTCACTTTGACTTCAGAATGATTCACGCCGGAATGTATAAGAAGAAATTGTTTTAATGAAAGTGTGAGGTGTGAAAAGTATTTTGAAAGAGCAAGCAACTAAAAGTCTTATTACCTACCTTAACAACTGCTTTTCATGTAAGTAACCCTATTCGTTGGATGTAAAGGGACATTCAGGGACATCGATGGTCATAGAAGGCAACTTGTAGAGTATCCTAGCACATTCAAGGGACGATCATCACTTTCGTAGGCAACAATCGAGGACGAGATCATGTTTTCGAGGCCACGCCGAGGACTATGATCTTTGTATCGAAGGGACTATGATGATATGTTTGTAGGTAATGGTGCTAGGATACCTCACGTCGAGGGACTTGACCATTTATTCGAAAGGCAAACGAGAGAATACCTGTGGGGTCCATGTGAAGAGAGTGTTAAATTCAGATATATTATCTTGCAATTAGAAGTGATCTACGTTCATTATTATCTTGCCATACAGGCCTAGTTACTAGCAGTTTATATAAGTGTAGAAAGTAAATTACGGAAAGTAAAGTGCGGAAAGTAAATCCTACGCTATTACATGGCTCAGCGCTACATAATATAGGAGCGGAAAGTAAATCCTAATTAAGCTATTATATCCCATGAGCAGTTACATAATGTTGGAGAAAAATGCGAGAAAATAAATCCTAACTATTACAACCTGGAAGCAGATACATAATAATCGGAAAAGAATAGAAATTCACATAAGAGAAAAATGTGTTAGTAAAAATATTTTTGAGTTAGGAAAAAAAAGTTATTAGGTTAGTAATCCTAATTAGATGATAAAGAAATTTTTGGGAATTTTCTGAATTGATTTTAGTAGGGACAAGTAATTAAAAGTCAATTTTATGGTTAATTAACAATTAATTAAAATATGCATGCACAAATATTAATTTTTATGCCAAAATTAAATAAACATATTTCTAACCTAAATGCAAAAGAAAATATTTTTGGTGATTTTTGATGTGTTAAAACATTGTTTGAAAAGAAATTAAATTAAAAGGAAAATATGAAGAAAATAAGAAAAGAGTTAGTTTTGCAACGTGTTAAAAAATAATGTGAGGAGCCAAGGTTCGAACCTGTGTCCTCCTCGAATATAAGCGTTACCGCCACATCGGACCATCCTGCATCGTATTAGCAATATGGAACAAAAACATATAAGCGAAATAACTTTCTGAAAACCAAATCAAAACACGCCAAGAACTTCGCCTTCTTCGCTTAAATATTTAAACTTTTAGCTACGATTTTGGTCCAGAGCAAAAGCTTTTACCAACGGATTTCCGTAGCTATAGCACCTGCAATTTTCCAAAATCCATAATATGCAATATAAATTTATAAGGAAACCATGGTTCGATTGCAAATTGGTCCCTGAGTTCAATGGTACCAGTCGTTTGGTCCAATTTTTCCTATTTCGTAAAGCCCCATTAGAGCTTATGAACCCAGCCATGGTGGATTCTCGATTCCGTGTCTAAACTCCAATTAACCTATGCAGAAAGTTTTGAAACTCCATTCTAAACACAAACAAACAATCAAAACATGTTAAATATGCATGAAAATCAAAAATCGAATTTGAGTTAGAGTGTTCAAACCGAAATCGTGTTTTCGTGATTTTGGGCTTGTTGATGGCTTATGAGTATTTGGAATGGATCAGAGAACCTCCAAGAATGTATTGGAATGCTTAGAATTGATTGAATTGATCTGAAACTAGGGATACCAATTGCTTGAATGTCATAGATTTTTGAAGTTGGGTAGGGTTCTATGAGGCTTAATTTCGCCTTTTGTACTGTGGATGCATGTGTACTTATAGTAGAGTGAATTATGTCAAGAATTATGAAGAAATTATATGCCAATCAATGAGAAAATATTTGATTTGGAATGAAACTAAATATTTTTGATCAAATCTCATTCAATTCCTTTGCTAATCAATGCAAATTTCGAAATTGATAGCTTGTATGGCTTGCTTGAATCCCAAGAATGAGAGAAAAATCCAATTTGCAATTAATTTTGATTTTCTAACTTTTATTTTAATTAAATTGGCTTTTAAATGATTAAAAATCCAAAATAAATAGAAAGTAAAAGATAAATTCGTGGCTTGGGCTTGAGGTTCCAATTCGCTAAGGAACATGTTTGAACCAAGAAAAGTTAGGCCCATTTGCAAAATGTTTGATTTTCTCAAGTATTTCTCTTTGTGCACCTCCTCAAAAATGCTCAACCATTGCAAGGTGTATCTTGCTCAAATTTTAACATTTTTGGGTGTTCTTGGACTTTTTAGAAAGCTCAAGATGTCCTCTAAACAGCCTCTTTGGTTTCATCTCAATTGAAGTTTCCATGCTCATGAACACTTCTTTACAAAAAGCTGACTTATTGTTGACTTTGAAAAGGACCTGGTAATGTTTTGATCCCTAACTTCCAAATGAAGCATTTTCTTCCCAAGCTTGTGAGCCATGAAGTTGTAGAGAATTGAATTCTCTTCAAAATGAGTTGTGACGGAAAAATTTCTGATAAAGTATGTGAAAGTTATCCCTAGTCAAAGTTCTGTTGACTTTTGTTTAAGAAAGCCCAATTTGGAAACTTTGACTTTTGATCAAATTTTGAGTTTTCTTGATGAATCATGATCAAACCTTGATCAAATGGTGAATATCACCTCAAAATATTGATATTGACCAAAAATTATTAAGTTTGAGTGTATGTTGACCACAATTGACTTTTTGTCCAATACAACTGATTTTCAACCATCTGAGCAATTGTCTGAGGAAACTTGACTTGTAAGTCTTGAAACTTGACATGGAGGTTCTTTGAAGCATATGATGAGGCATGATGACCACTGGAAGTGTTAGAGGCTCTCCTGGATTTGAGGATAGCCAAACCCTAGTTTGGGTTGATTGCTTAGGAGAGGGTTTGTCCGTCAATGGGATGTCGGCTTGGACCTATTAATGGGGATCCTCTGGGAACGCCTGCTCGGGCCCCAAAGATGGGGAATTTTCTGGGGCGGGGATGGGGAGAAAATTCCCCGAGAGATTGGGACGGGACGGGAATACACCTCGCCTGACCCGCCTCACAGACTCACTGCTGGGATCATGGGACTACTGGGACTACTGGGACCCCGCCTGCCTCATGGGACCCCGCCATTATTTTTAATATAGTTAATTTAATATATATATTTTAGATTAGGTTTTTAGTCATTTTTTATGTTTATTTATAAAATAAATAAATAAATATTCATGTATTTATTAGAGAGAGAAATGTAAATATTAGACCCTAAAAAGTTGAAGCGTTTCATTTTCTTCTGCCAGACATTTAGAGTCTCACACGTTAGACTCCTTTTTTCTTCACTTCTCTATTTGGTGTGCTTCCATTATTCATGCTCTTACAATTTCATCAATAAGGTTTGATTTTCATAAATTTGTTCATGTAATTATTTATAGGAAAAATAGATTATTTTCTTTGATTCTCATAAACTGCTTTATATTATTGTTTATAGAAAAAAGTAGATTGTTTCTCCTTGATTAGTTTTGATGAAGTATAGTTTTTTAAGCATAATTATGTTGTTGGATTTTTTTAGTTGTTTAGGCATATTGTTACTTTAAAAAGTATTATAGTTCATTTTGTTGAATTTTATAGCATTTTATAGAAATTTATAAAAAAAATATTATTATTTTGTGTTCCATTAGTATTTTTAATAAAAAATAATAAATGTCAAATACTAGTATTTTTTAATAACATAATAAATATGTGAATTCTTTGTGCTTTTTATTTTTATAGAAAATATAAACATTTTTAAAAAATAAAATATTAATGAATAAATGTAGGATCTATGGGGATCCCCGCTGGGATCCATGGGAACGGGATGGGATAGAAATTTCGACGGAGATCGGGATCGGGACGGGAATGAATTTGATGGCGGGGAAAAAGATGGGGAAGTGTCCCCCCGGCCCCGCCCCGCCCCATTGACATCCCTACTGGTCAACCCTTGTGAAATCTTTGAGCATGGATATGTGGAATGTCTTGAGAAGTAAGAGGGAAAATTTTGGGGTATGACAGTTGCCCCTGTTCAATCCTCTTGTACTGGAAGGGTTAGATTGGCATGCTTGCCTTCGACTCAAGGTAGAAGATGATTGAACACTCGAGTACACCTGAAAATTTGCGCTCGCTGTTGATTGATGATGCGCTGGAATGAGCTTACAGATGCCATTTGGAGAAGCTGTGTCGAAGATTGAGTCGTATGCTAGACTTGCAAATGTCGTTTGAATAAGAGAAACATCGGATATGGGCTTAAGATGCCATCAGGAGAGAATGATGCTGGAGACTGAGTCGTACGTTAGACTCTATAGATATTATTGAAAGTAAGAAGAAAGCACGGAGATGGGCTTAAGATGCCATCCGGAGAGAGTGATGTTGAGTCGTACATTAGACTTCATGTTCGTCTTTGAATGAAGTTATTGGTTTGTATTGGTTTTTTAACCAAATATGCAGAATTCTGAAGGTGGAGAAATATCGACAAATAGTCGAAGATGGGCTTTAAAGATGCCATCCGGGGCAACTGAGTTGTATGCTAGACTCTGTAGTTGCTGTTGATAATAAGAGAGAGTCAGAATAAACCTTCGTCCTGGTTATTCCGAGGTGGATATTCGACAGAATGTGGATAGCTTTCCTGTCTTGCTACGGGTGTTGATCCAATGCCTGTTGCCGGAAGACAACATGGTCTTTCTGATAGGGTTCCCCGTCTTGTTTTGGGTATTAATCCTAGACCTTCCATTTCGAAAAGATTTGTACGGTCTTTCAGATAGGGTTTCCCGTCTTGTTTTGGGTATTAATCCTTGACCTTCCATTTGGAAAAGCTTTGTTACCTGCTAGGGGAAATAAAATCTTGATTGGATATGGTTAGTCCTATGCAGATTATGATGCATGCAAGCATATGACAATGTAAGTGAATGATATATGCACGTGTCATGATTTTTTATGAATAATGTATGAATGTAGATGTTGTGGTATTTCAAAACATATCCATCTTGAAGAAGATGAGTACGTCCTGCCGAGGATTTCTGACTTCTGCTTGGGGATGAAGTTGCCGAAAACCCTGACTTGGAGGAGAAAGAGATGTCTTTGATTCCTCCGATGCATTATCTGACCAAGTTTTGAGCCTAGATATTAATGTTGTTGGAAAGAATAACAACTGGGAGGTACTCCGTTGGGGATCTTGTGCGCAAATCTTACTGGGGAGTCTCCGAATGCCGCTTGGAGGCTTGACGTAACGTGGTAATGCTGAAGAGACGTAAAGCTGTTGAGACTGGGGGAAAAGAGACGCAGGTTTCCTCCGATGCACTATTTGACCAAGTTTCGAGTCTGGATACTACTGCTGCCGGGGAATGATAATCATTGGGAGACATTCCGCTGGGGATAAATATCTTTGTGTATACGAGACAAATCACATCGCTTGAGACTCATGTAACAGATGGTCCGATTAAGACCATCTTGGGGCTATCAGATGAAGCTTGCAGTGTTGGAACACTAGCGGGAAAAGATTAATACTTCGTCGGAGAAGGTTTGACGGCTCTGCGGGGATTGTACTCTTGTGAAAGTAACCTGCGTGGATTGTACTGGTGACTTTAGTCGTCATCTCAATTCCTAGAATCTGTAGTAATTATCAGATGTTTGTGAACAAATGTTTATTGTCAAATGCATATAATCATTCAAAGCAATCATTGGAAACAACAATAATGAACACTGAAGAGAAAGAATTTGCATTAATTTGGAAAGGTGGCTTTGCGGCGGTTTGTATACAATGAAAGCTATGTGAAATAATCTCGCCGAGTTTCAACTATGCTAGTGCTCATATATTTCGACTATCTCATCTCCTTGTTGTGAGAAAGTGGGTGAATTTATTTTCGCCATTTGAATCTTGAATGCTAGTAGTCTGTAGGTAGGTGATCCGGACGAGACATACCCTTTTTCCTAGACCGCCTTTCGTTTTTAGTCTACCGATACCTTTTTGTCTAAGCCGCCTTTGTAGGTTTTCGACTTGCCGAGTGTACATGTTTTGCCGGGATACCCTTATTTTTTCCTAGGCCGGTCGACCTAGCGGGTCTCATTTATGCGTAGTATTTTTTGACTATGTCTCGCTCACGTGGTGTGGAAGTCTTCCATCCATGGTGCTAAGTATCATAGTCCGCAGAAAATATTGTTTTGACTACAAACGGTCCCTCATATGTGGGAGTCCATTTGCCCCGGATCACCTTGTGGAAGGATGATGCGCTTGACTACTAGACTTGGTAGACTCAACTTTCTTGTTGAACGCTTTGATCATTCGCTTATGATAGATCCGCCTATGGTAGATGGATGCGAAGTTTCTCGTCGATCAAGTTGATCCGATCGAGGTGAGTCTGGATACATTCTGCTCGCTAGCCTGGCCCGGAGGACTCGTTAAGGGTACTGACCTCGATTGCGTGACTGCCCATACCGTATATACGAGAGAAGGTGGCCCCGAGATGTTCGATCAGAAAAGCGATAACCATGGAGAGCAAATGGCAACATCTCATGCCAATACTTGTAAGGCCCGCTATCTCTCTGTATGATCTTGTTGATATTCTTGTTGGCGGCTTCCATCGCTACTGCTCATTTTAGACCGATATGGAGAAGAGTTGTGATGCTTGATCTTGAATTGCGCAAGTAGTTCGGTGATTATTTTGTTGTTGAGGTTGGTACCGTTATCCGTGATGATCCTTTGGGAGTGCCATACCGACATATAAGATTATGCTTGATGAATCGAGCCACAACATTCTTGGTAACAGATGTGAACAAGGCTGCTTCTACCCATTTGGTGAAATAGTCAATTGCCACAAGGATGAAACAAAGGTCTCGTTAGAGGTGAGGTTTGATCCAATCATGTCAATGCCCCACATTGCAAAAGGCCAAGGAGCAGTCAAAACATTCAATGATAATCGAGGCACTTTGTCTCGCACATATCCGCATTTGTGACAAGACCGAGCATAGCGGTGACAATCGCTTCCATGGTGGACCAATAGTAACTTGTTCTTAATCTTTTAGCCATTGTATGTCCACTGGAGTGGGTACCAATGCCTTCGTAATTCTTCCATGATCCGCTCGCAGCTTTTCTAATCTACACGCTGGAGTAAGCACAGTCGTGATTGCGCTTGTATAAGATGTCGCTAAGAAAGAATTTGATTTGAATCTTCTTAAGAACTTCTTGTCATTGATAGATGCCCCCGCGGGATATTCCTGAGTCTCAAGATACCTCTTCACTTCGTAGAACCAAGGTTTCTCTTCTGTATCAAGTTCACAAAAGTATGCGGGTTCGTCAAACTTTTCGATGATGATTTGGGGAGTCTCGTTGTCCCATTTGACCTTGAAATTAGGGTTTTGGGCTTCTAAGGACCATATCTTGGTGTTTGTGTGAAGTTTGTGGTTGATTTCAAAGCCATTTGACTCTTAGAATAAATAATAATATGAATATTCTTTGATCCATGGATTTTAATTGATGAGAATATTGCTTTGGAGATCTATGATTGCAAACTCTCTAGATTGATACTTCATCTATCTTGTATGACTCCAAAGGATCATAACTTGGTCATCCCTTGTCTCCTTGAGCTCATTCTTTTTTCACATTGAACCTAAGGATATCTATTATGTGACACCCCAAATAATTCAATTATTAAATAATTAGAATTTTAATTATTTATTTAATTAAAAGTTTAATTATTGGTATTTTTGGATTATGTGATTTAATTAATTAATTAAATAAGAATGGAGGTGTTGGAGTGTGGGGTTGAATTGGAGGGTGTGTGGAGTAAAACACTCTAATTATTATAATTAATTTATTTCTATTATTTGGGATAATAAAAAGGAATAAATAAAGGAAAAAGAAAAAGAGAAGAGAATTAGAGGTTTTCATTCTACGTACATTGCGTAAGAGAGAGAAAGAGGAAAAAGCCAAATCGCCGAATTCAAGAATCATCGCAAGATAAGGGGTGATTTTGTCTCGTTAATATGCTTTATAGGTTTTGATAATCAATAGGATGATTTGATACGGAATCTCAATTAGAATTTTCTAGGTTATGCCCTAATGATATAATCCAATGAAATCCCAATTAGAATTCATAGGAATGGTTATTATGTGTAGGTTGATTGTGGATTAATTAGGAGTGTAATTCGTTGTTGTATTGATGTGAAAATACATAAGTTCTCTGGTTCTCATTGTACTATGGATGTTGGTGATGAATGATATCAATTGGGATTGCATAAGTTGGGAAAACAGTTTTTGTGAAATAGCATGAGTCGCACATATGCATCGACACAAGTCGTTGGTTTAAGAAAATGTAAGTAGGAAAACTACTTGTGCCCACACATACCCACATGGCATTTTGGAAGCTTTGTATCGACACAAAGAGCAAAGTACTTATTTTAAGAAAAAAAATTAAAAATGATTTTGGCACTTAATGATGTGTCAGCCAGCTAGTTTTGTATTGCACATGAGCTTATGTATCACCAAGCCGATGTAATTGGGCAAAACTTTGGAACCTGCTTTTGGTCATATCTTTGTGACCGAACTCGATTTAGTCGTAGTTGGTACCGTTGGTTGGAAATTACTATCTATCAAAAACATTTTTAAAACCTAGTAACTGAATCTTGATGGATTGATATGGATTTCGTATGAGGAATTCGTTGTAATTGTGATTGTTCGCTGACGTTGTACATACTTGATGGGTGTTAATACCATGTGTTGTGATTAACGTTGTATATGCATGATTATACTATGAAGTTTGATGGTGTTAACCATGTATGGAATGATGTTGTGATATCATATTCCTTATTTGAATGTTGCATGCTGCTTTGTTATGCATGCATATGCATTATGGTGGTGGTTAATTCCCATTGTGTGGAATTGGACCCAGAGCCAATACCCGCACTCAGTGGTTTAGTGGTGGTGAGGCTAGATTCGTGCCAAGTGGTGTATAGGCGAATCGTTGATTAACGTTGTTTCGGTGTAAACAACAAGGTGTGAATTTAGTTCACGTTGGTACCACATGCATAGAGTCTCAGATTGCATGGAATTATAACATGTTAGAATGGTTTCAGTTATAATTGCATTGATTGTTATTATATGCATAATGAACTCGTGTGAAATGTATTTGTGAATTGTAACTGATTATTCTAATGAGGGTGAAATAATGCATTGACTGCTTTATTGTTTTAGAAACGATAATGCATTTTAATTGTTGATGAAATCACCTTGCTTTGATGATTTCATTAAAGTTGGCAGCTCAGAATTTGTGAGGATGGCTTATAGAGTGCTGCAGTTAGTTACCGCGGTCGTGTCATGCTTTGATAGTTGTAACATCGGGAATGTAACACCCCTTCCCAAATACCTCGCGAATTAATATTTAAATCAGAGTTTAACATAAACGAAAGGGCATTACAATTAAATTAGAATACACAAAACAATAAGATATCAACACAATGTCATGCTTTTTCTGAAGAACTTTATTAAAGTAATCAAATCCATAATTATGTTCTACACAGCGGAAAAAAAAATACTGATAATTGGACTCAATTCAAAATCATAATCATTCCCTAAATAATTCAAAGAACAATGAATACGAAACCATTCTCAAACAAACCCTGTTGTTACAAACCTACGTGAGCATGACACTAACACGCGGATACTAACTAAACAATTTAAAGCCTTCCTCAATCCTCGAGCTGCTAACTTTAAACTGAAATCATTAAAGTAAGGGTGAGATTTCATCATAATTAAAATGCATTATAAGTTCCTCAAACAATATAATATCACATGTATATTAATCCACCCATTCTCGATAATTCAAATTTCCATACATAATTGCAAACCACACAATTCATTATATTAAATAATGGAATTATAACAACCATCCTAACATGTTACAATTCCCAAATGCATCAATGCATGTGGTACCAAACGTGAACTAAGTCACCAACATCGATTTGTCCACAATCACGGTTATGAATCCAATTTCACCACCCATCATAACTGTGGAATGGTTATTGGCAATACAAGTCAAATTCCACACAATGGAATTAAATCCACCTAATGTATGCACATCATGAAGCATGCAACATTCAAATACGCCTATGATCACACCAACGCCATAAACAATTCAAAACCAAAAACATGATATCTTCACTAGTCATGCACACACCAAACAAAGATAAGAACATGCATTTCATCCACCAAACTCGATACAAGCAATCACCACGGATACAACATCGCATACACACCACCACATACAGGATATGACTACATAATTTGAATTCACGCATTTTCAAAATAAATTCAAGTGGCAGTAATTTTATTCATTTCATTAGATAGAGCATTTAATTTACAACGTCCAAAATGGCGCTCAAAACGGACTTACGGTTTGAAAGTTATGAATTTTAAAGTTTTGTATTTTTCAAATGGTACAATGGTAACTGGTTCCTCCTCAGGAGACCCGGTTCCCACAAGTCTCAAACCACGCTCTAGAAAATGTATGGTGAACTCGGTTCCTCTAGGTGAAACCGGATCCCATTAAAAAATATAGTTTTCTTTGAAAAATTTGAACTGGGAACCCGGTTCCTCCCCAGGAGTAATCGGTTCCCAGCAACCCAGAATACTCCTCCTCTTCTGGTTTTTGTACCAGGAACCCGGTTCCTCCCACATGGGAACCGGTTCCTGCGACCTGCAGAACCAAAATTATGCAGTTTTGACAGCAATATGCATACCATCTCAATTCCTACCAATTCCACATGATTCCAAACATCTAAATGCATTATAATCATTCAACCAACAACAGTAACATGTAATATAACATACTCTGATAATTCCTAATGACCCTATAACATACGAATTACTCAATTCTACACAATCCGACACCAATTGGGATAATTCCTATAAAACCTAGAATTACTAAATTGAGATTCTTAATATGCTACGATCAATTCCATTGCAATCAAAACCCATAAGGCATGGTAATCAATCGAAATCTCCCCTTACCTTGTGGGTTCTTTGAATTCGACAACTTTGCTCTTTCCTCTTTCCTTTCCTCTTTCTCTTTTCTCCAATGTCACGTATGTTGAAAACTTCTTCTATTCTCTTTTCCTTCTTTCTTATTATTTATTCTTTTATTATTCCAATAAATAAAATAAATAATAATTAGAATAGGTAGAGTACTTTACTCCTCACACCCTCTAATTACTCCTCACACCACCAACTCTTCCATTCATTTAATTAATTAATTAAATCTAATAATCCAAAAATACTAATAATTAAATTTTAATTAAATTAATAATTAAACTCTAATTATTTTAATAATGGAATTATTTGGGGTGTCACAGGAACGCTTAATGAGAATTTGTTTTGTACTCATGGTTCTTTGATTATTTTTGGGAATACTTATGAATTGAAGTTTATTCCGTTTTGGTTTGGTTTCTATTTTCCACTGTGTAGAACATAATTATTGGTTTTGACTATTTTTGAATTATTTAATAAAGTTCTTCAGTAAAAGCATGACATGTTGATGAGATTTTCTATTTTAAACAATCGTAATGCCCTTTCGCTTATGTTAACTCGATTTAATTATAAATTCTGGGTATTTTAGAAGGGTGTTACAATAGTGGTATCATAGCATAGTCGGTCGCTGACCAATGTCGAGAGTCGTTATCCCTTTTGTGCGACTAGTGGGTAACACTATCGATACTTGTGTTCTAATGAGCTTGTTTTGTAATGTTACAAAACAATGGCTTAAAAGGTAACGGAAGAGACTACTGCTAGTTGAGGCTTTGGGAATGCTAGCATGGTGTGCGAAGGAACTGGGAGTCGGTATTGTGCCGATAGACATTGGAATTTTCAGGAATAATCCTCCATTGTTCAAAGGCACGCATGATCCGTAAGGTGGCGAGAGATGGTTGAAAGAGATCGAGAGAATTTCGAGTGATTGATTGTGCGAAGAGCTAAAGGTGAGGTATGTGGCACTACGGTCAAGAGGAAGCCGATGACCGTGGGTTTCTACCAGACGTAAATGGCACAAGATGGTGTTGCACTAACTTGGGTGGTATCTGTGAGAGCCCGAGGAGGTATTTTCCAAGATATTCGGGAAAGAAAGAGATTGAGTTTCGAGCTCAAGCAGGCAACAAGACCGTGAGTTAGTATGCTTCAAAATTTACTAAGTCATGGGTACTATGCCGACACAACAACGATGATGGAGAATTTTCCAAATGTATCAAGTTTGAGAATGGTCTCGTGATGAGATCAAGCAGGTATCAAGTATGTATCCGGGGTTTTCTCGATTTGGTGGATTGTAGTAGGATTCGGAAGAGGATTGCTAATACTCGAACAAACTCGTGGATATGTTGATCGAAAGGAAACCAACAGATGGATCGTGGGAAACCTTATGATAAGAATAATCGAGATCCATTGGAAGAAGCCTAGTGGGGAGATTCTAGTGCTCCTATCAAGTGTTATAGGTGTGGTGAAATGGGACATCGAGCTAATGAATGCAAGAATGATGCGAAGAAGTGCTACAACTGTGGGAAACCTGGTCATGTAGCTAGTGATTGCAGAGCACGAAGGTAACTTGTTACAACTGGGCGGAGAAGGTCATACTCGTCCGCAGCAGTACTAAACCCAAGAAGGAACAAATTGTGGTAAAGTGTTCGCTTTGTCAAGATCCGAGACTAAGCCGATGATCGGTTGATTAAAGGTACTTGTTTTATTAATGGCATACGCTTGATTGCGATTATTGATATCGAGCGACACATCTTTTATTGCTTGGATTGTGCTAAAATATTGAAATTGGATATATCTAATATGGATGGGAGTATGGTTATTGACACTCAGGCTCAGTTCAATGACTACTTCATTTGTTTGTAGGAATTGTCCTATTGCGATTTTTGATAGAGGTTTCGTATGGATTTAGTGTGCCTACCGTTAGAACAACTTGATATCATCCTTGGAATGGTTGGAATTCAACAAGGTTCATATCAACTATTCTAAGACGGTTATTTTTCCCGAAGAAGTCAGTGTCGAAGATGTGACTATGTTAGTTAAGAAGATGAATTTAGCGGTTAATGATGGTGTTGTGGTGTTTACCCTGTATTCTTCGACAAAAGCGAAAGGAAAGGTTAAGAGTGATGAACTTCCAGTGGTGAATGAATTTCCAGAAGTGTTTTCGGAAGATGTTAGTGAATTGCCACCTGAGAGGGAAGTGGAATTTACTATAGATTTGATTCCTGGAACTAGTCCGGTGTCGATGGCGCCTTATCGCATGTCGGCATCTGAATTGTCTGAATTGAAGAAGCAATTAGAAGAGTTACTTGAGAAGAACTTTATTCATCCTAATGTTTCGCCGTGGGGTGCTCCCGTGTTGTTGGTTAAGAAGAAATAAGGTTGGCGAGACCGTGTGTTGATTACGTGCGCTGAACAAAGTTACAATCAAGAATTGGTATCCATTGCCGAGGATTGATGATTTGATGGATCAATTAGTTGGGGCTTGTGTATTCAGTAAGATTGATTTGAGGTCTGGATATCATCATATTTGTGTGAGGACGAAAGATATTCAGAAAACCGTGTTTAGAACGAGGTATGGACATTATGAGTATTCTTTTATGCCGTTTGGAGTTACTAATGCACCTGGTGTTTTCATGGAGTATATGAACAGGATATTTCATCCGTATCTTGATAAATTTGTGGTAGTATTTATTGATGACATCCTCGATTTATTCAAGAGTGATGAAGAGCATGTAACGCCTTAGGATTGTGTTGGAACCGTGAAAGAGAAGAAGCTTTATGCGAAGTTGTCCAAGTGTGAATTCTGGTTGAGTGAAGTAAGCTTTCTTGGTCATGTGATTTCCAAGAATGGCATTGTTGTTGATCCTACGAAGGTAGAAGAGGTATCTCAGTTGAGGAAGTACATTGTTGATCCGTCTCATGAGATTCGTGTAGATGATATACATGCGAGATAATCGACTATTGCACATCATAGAATTGAGGATCGAAGTTCAGCAGCTTGGTAAAGAGATAGCTCGTGAAAGTAGCTTGGGAGGACCAGTGTGGAAATGTTACTTATGAACGAGAGCCAAATGAAGGATTCTTATCCCAACTTTTCGTCTAAGGTATGTTTTCGAGGACGAAAAATCTTTTTAGGGGAGAGTTGTGACACCCCAAATAATTCAATTATTAAATAATTAGAATTTTAATTATTTATTTAATTAAAAGTTTAATTATTGGTATTTTGGATTATGGGATTTAATTAATTAATTAAATAAGAACGGAGTTGGAGGGTTGAATTGAGGGTGTGGAGTAAAACACTCTAATTATTCTAATTAATTTATTTCTATTATTTGGGATAATAAAAGCAATAAATAAAGGAAAAGGAAAAGAGAAATGTAATTAGAGGTTTTCATTCTACGTACATTGGAGAAGAGAGGAGAAATAGGAAACAAAGCCAAATCGCCAGAATTCTACGTATTATTTGTGGATTAATTAGGGAGTGTAATTCTATTGTTGAATTGATGTGAAAATACATAAGTTCTGCTGTTTCTGTTATACTATGGCTGTTGCATGTGATGAATGGTATTAATTGGGATTGCATAACAATGGGAAAAATACGCAGCATGAGTCGACACATAGGGCTAGGCATCGACACAAGCTGCATTGGTTTAAGAAAATGTAAGGTGAAACCGCTTGTGTCACACATATGCATCGACTCATGTGGCATTTTGAAAGCTTTGTATTGACACAAGAGCAGCATGAGTCCACACATATCAAGAAAAATAGAAAAATGGGATTTTACGAACGATCCATCGATTATTATGGGTGCTTGTGACACAAGCTAGTTTTGTAATCGACATGAGCTTATGTATCGACCCAAGTCGGAAAGAATTGGGCAAAACTTTGAAACCGCTTTGGTCATATCTTTATGATCAGAATCTGATTTAGTCGTAGTTGGTACCGTTGAAAGTTGGAAGCACGACTATCTATCAAAACATTTTTAAAACCTAGTAACTGAATCTTGATGGATTGATATGGATTTCGTATGAGGAATTCGTTGTAATTGTGATTGTTCGTCGTTGACGTTGTACATACTTGATGGGTGTTAATACCATGTGTTGTGATTAACGCTATATGCATGATTATATATGAAGTTTGATGGTGTTAATCGTTGAAAAGTATATTTCCGCAAATATTTTTATATCGTATCCACAGAGATTGGGTGATATTACCGCTCTATAGTCAAAATTGCTTTAAGTTTACAAATTAAAGATGGTTTGTTTATGTTTGGAAATTTATCATTCACTTGTGACATAAAATGAAAATACTAAAAATGTGGTTTTTATCAATTAAAAGACTTTGTCAAGACTTGGTTTCACCATTCCATTTCCATCTATTTTCTTATAACTAGTATGTGAACTCCCTAAGTTTGAATCTAATCTAATATCCTCTCAATACCATTTATGTCTAAATGATAATGTGATATTTGTTAAATTAATCCTTTAGATAATTTCTCCATCCAAAAATTTAATCTAACAATCCCTAATAATTGATATAAATGAAAAGCAAGAAATAAACCTATTTCTACAATTCAAATCTTACTTGAGAAAATGCTTGATAAACATAAGTTAAATTATCTTTTCAACAATAATATAACTTGAAGTATTCAAATAACTAAACAAGATTTTCTAGATTCAAACTCAAATTGTTCACATACAAAGATGTATAAGAATTACATAATGGGTTTGGGATAGTTTACCTTAATCTTGACAAAATTGGAAAATTAGCTTCTCATCACCATTGTTGCCATTCACAAGCTTTTTTTATTCTTCTCCAAAGTTCTATATATTTTCAAACTGATTGTGAATAATAATAAACAACCTAGAAAAACTATCTTTGTTTCTTTCTTTCTCTCTCCTTCATTTGCTTTCCTCATCATTGCACATGATATGACCTTTTACATGCAACCACCTTTCTCTTGGCCCAAAAACTAAAAGTAAATCCTCACGCCACCCCAAGACGGCTGACCCAAAGATACTTCTAATCATCTCAAAGTAATTGTCGACCACGCACGTTCAGGGCGCCAACCAAGGACCAGCCGCGAACTAAGGCAATGAGGTTCATGGGCCATGTATGACGCAGCGAACTGAGCTGCTTCATGCTCCTTTGACTTTTCCTTGGCTCCTTTTGTCTTATCTTGATCTTTCTTTGACTTGGTTGCTTCTTCCAACTCCAATTGAATCCAAGTAATTCTTTTTCTCTAAAAAATGCTACAAAACTAACAATTAAGGTGAAATATCTATTCTACTAAAATAAAAACAATGATAGTTGCATATTTGTGAATTGTGTGAATAAAAGGATACAAATTAAATAAAACTTGGTAAAAAGGACCATGAAATATGTATGAAAATTAGTACAATTCGGTCCTTAACATTAACCATGTATGGAATGATGTTGTGATATCATATTCCTTATTTGAATGTTGCATGCTTTATGTTGCACATGCATATGCATTATGGTGGTGGTTAATTCTCATTATGTGGAATTGGACCGCAGAGCCAATACTGTACTCAATGGTTTAGTGGTGAGGCGGATTCATGTCCATGGTGTATGGGTGAATCGTTGATTAACGCTGCTTCCGGTGTAAATAGAACAAGGTGTGAATTTAGTTCATGTTTGGTACCACATGCATAGAGTCCAGATTGCATATGGAATTATAACATGTTAGGATGGTTTCCAGTGTTATAATTGCATTGATTGTTATTATATGCATAATGAACTCGTGAAATGTATTTGTGAATTGTAATCGATTATGCTAATGAGGGTGAAATAATGTATTGATAGTTTTATTGTTTTTAGAAACGTATAATGCATTTTAATTGTTGATGAAATCTCATCCTTACTTTGATGATTTCAGATTAAAGTTGGAAGCGCAGAATTGGTGAGGATGGCTTATAGAGTCGTTAGTTAGTTACCGTGTTTTGGTCATGCTCGATAGTTGTAACATGGGGAACGCGAATGAGAATTTGTTTTGTACTCATGGTTCTTTGATTATTTTTGGAATACTTATGAATTGAAGTTTATTCCGCTTTGGTTTGGTTGCTATTTTCCACTGTGTAGAAATATAATTATTTGTTTTGACTATTTTGAATTATTTAATAAAGTTCTTCAAGAAAAGCATGACATGTTGATGAGATTTTCTATTTTAAACAATCGTAATGCCCTTGCATTTATGTTAACTCCGATTTAATTATAAATTGCAGGTATTTTAGAAGGGTGTTACATATTACAACTTAGTTCAATTTATAGGAAGAGAAAATCTTGGATATTTGCTTAAGAAGTCAAAAGATTACAAGTCATTGATGAATTTCTCCATTTTGGTCAATCAACTTCAAGAGATTATATCTCCATCATCATTTATCACCTTGAAGTCATTATTTTTTCACAAAAATCTTGAAGATGTGAAATTTATCTCCATTTAAGTTTCAAAGATTGGAAGTGTTTGGAAGTTACTTGAAGAAGTCAAAAGATTATAGGTCATTCCATGATTTTTCATCAACTTCACAAGTCCATAACTCTCTTAATTTTTTTATTTTTAGGTTGGTTCTTTTTGAAAAATGCTCTTTGAGAGATCTACTTCATGTAATCTTTGAATTCCAAAAGAAAATTTTGAGTGGAAGGCCATGTTTGGATTAAAAAAATTATAAGTCACTTTTTGTGAAAGACTTGAAATTTTTTCTAAGTGTAGAAAGTCAGATGATTTCTCACGATTTCAAAGGAACATAACTTCTAGCTCAAGATGCCAAATAATAACTTTCCAAGCACATTGCAAAGTATGCAACCTCAGCTTTTCAAAGAGTCCAAGATTGCATCATAAAGGTCCATGAGCAATGAGCTATACATGTTTGAAAGACGCTCCTTGACATCCAATTTTTGCTTCGAATTAGAAAATTACCACAAGTAAACTCGGATTACAAGGCAAATTACTCAAAGTTTAGATGCTAAAAATGTTTAACTAATTTCCTGTTTTGATAAAACTGCACTGAAATGAGGTCGTTTGATGCCTTGAGTCACACTTTCACATTACACATGTTGCCTTGTTTTGCACAATTTCACCATAATTTCTTCTCATTTCAATCACCATTCACTCTCCTATAAATAAAGGATCATTCCTCACTCATTTCCTCAAGCTCCGAGAGCCGTAAAATACCAAACTCACACCAAACCTCACATTTCGCATCATTTTCACTCTTAAAGCCCTTCCAGCTTGAAATTAACCATTCATTCTTCTTCCTTGAACTTCATCTGATTCACAGAGAAAGAATCGCCTTGAAACTCCCCGAATCGTATTGTCCAAGTCAACTTTCAGATCTCCAGTGAACTTTGTTCGTAGGAATCCTCATCAAATCGTATCAAATCAAGCATCATTGCATTCTCTTCATCTTCCCGATCCTTGTGATCTTCACCGCTTGCATTTTCATTAAGAATTGACTAAGAAATTGAGAACAAGTGCTCGTATTTTTTTCTGCTTTTTTCCAAATTGTTCATGGTAAAAGTGAAATAATTTTTTTGCAGTAGCATTAGAATCTTCTTGAAGAGACAAAGCGAATGGTATCGGTTTGAAGAATTTATTTCACCTTTTGAGAATCACAAATTGAGGGTGGCTAGAGGTTGAAGATGACCCATTCATCTTTAACCAATGAGAGTGTTCCATGTAATTTGTTTGAATTGAACTGGTGATGTTGCTTTACCGTGCACGCTGAATAGAGCCCCGGATCGGATTACTTTAGTGAGTTAGACTCAATCCAACGCGTGATATCTTTTCTCGCTTTTATTTTTAATTTAATTTTAATTTGTAATCCGTGTGAAACCAAGGAGGTCCATATCAAGCACGGTGTCTCGATTCATTGGATTAGCTTACTAACGTGTTTTGACTATGATCCGATGGTCCATTATTTTATTTTATTTTATTTTCTCGATTTTATATTTTAAATGTTTCAAACTTCAAAAAATCATAGAAAATTCATTTTTGAATCAAAAATAATGAAAAAATTCACAAAAATATTTTCAAATATTCTCTTTCTGATTATTTTTCTTCATAATTTTATTTTCAGATTTGGTATTTTTTATGATTTGTTTCTCTTTTATTTGATGTTTTAAAATACTTTTTAGCATTTAAAAATTCTGAAAAAATTACGGAAGGATCTAATGGTCATTTGACAAATATTGGTGACCTCATTTCTTTATTTTGCCATTATTTACAAATTTTGGTTTATTTCACCATTTTCTTTTATTTTAAAAAATAGTTTCTAACTTTAAAAATTTGAAAATTTTGTCAACACTTGTTGACCCTTATTTGACTTTTAGGTAATTTTCTTGGAATTTTATTTTGATGTATGAATACTATTTATGTATTTCGTCAATAAAATCCAATTAAATAACCTAATTTCAAATTGGTTTTTCATTATTTAAATTGTTTTTAGTCTTTTTGTACTTTCCTCAACATCAATGGAACTTGGGTGTTGATAGGTCCTTAGACTAAATCCACCAAGATAGTTGGTTGATTTTGACTGGACCGAATAAACCCATCCGATGCATTGTAAGTTGATATTTTGTTTCTTCTTCTCCATCTTATTTTTCTTTTGTCTCAATTCGTAAGTGGTCAATTTGCATGAGCTAATGTCCAAAAAGCCCCAAAGGATGACTTAAGCTTTGACTTTGGTTCAACACCTGTGACACTTGTCGTGTGTGTTATATGATTTTTAATCAAGTTTCAAGTAGTTTTCACCGACTTTGTCCAACTAAAATGCTCAATCATCTTTGATCAAGTGATGAAAGTTCAAAAAGATGATATATGACAAAAAGCAATTGAAACTTGTCGGTGGTCGTTATGATTTTAATTAAGATTCCGAAAGTCTTCATGCAAGTTTCAAGATGGTCATCTTGCGATGACTAATTACTAACAATTTGATGATATACTGACAAGTTTCAAGATGGTCACCTGCTAACCTTTACTAATTGCCTTTTATTTTATGCTCTTTACTGCTTTTACTTTATGCTTTTAGTTTCCGTGATTTAATTTTAGCATTTATATTTCATGCCATCATTTCTTTGCTCATTTGAGCATTTTATTTTCTTGTCATTTTGAATTTGATCACTAAAGATTTATTCTTCTTTTTAAAAATACCTAATAATTCAACTTAAACATAAAAATTTTATTGGATCAAGTTATTATCCCTATGCTCCGAGTTTGATCTTTGCACTTAGGATTAGGACCTCTACCTTAGCTCGTAGATTTCGTGATCTTAGTGTTATTCTGTATTCTTGTTTATTATCTTTATATGCAGGTTATTCCGTTTATACTCAACCATGAGTGGATTTCCTCAAAATACGTGTTACTCGTCTGCTTTTCTTGAGACATGAATTCACCCGAGGCATTGATTTATCCGAAGCTTGGTTTTGTTTGATTATTTGTTGCTTGTATGGTAATCCAAAGGATTGAATGTGGTGTTGGCCAAGTAATGTTAAGTACTGATTTTCCACCTAGTTAGATCTTTTCTTTCCTTACCTTTTACTTTTTATACATAGGTTAGTCTCTTCACATTTTAGCATACATACCTTTTGCACACATATAAACAATGCCTAACACCTTTGCATAACCAACCCCGTGCATCTAGATCTCATTTTCTTTAGGATTTTATTTGCTCTTTTTCCTATTTCTTTGATGAAATAGGTGTTAAACACTCAATGTTCCTATTTTTGAGTTGACCATTCGGCTTACACTATAGTTTTTGCAAGCACACGCTCATTCCCCCGAAAAGTTACGACGTAGTGATACCGACTTTGAACTAATGAAGAAACAACCTTCATTTGATTACCCGCATACCAACATAGGTAACATCTCAAATGTGAGATATCAAACATTATAATCACGTATGATAAATACTATATTATGATCAATTCACA
>CM038797.1:105779995-105860358 GCA_021764765.1 Vicia sativa | reverse complement strand
GCGCGACCTATCTTGGTTTTACTGCTATTTCCTAATTCTAAGTGCAAGCAGTGGGTGTTCTAACATCCTTAGACACTATCGACATGTGTTGGGGCTTCTTGTAGCGTGGCGTTTCCTCGATTGTTTTGCATTTGTATACCCACGTATACATTTACGTATTTGCATTTTGGGTCTAACTCCTTCTTAGGGTTTCTTATGTTTGTATACCCGTATACATTCCTTGTCTTGCCCTTTGGGTCCAACTCCTCTTAGCGGTTTGTTGTGCGTTTGTATACCCGTATACATTCCTTTGTTTGATTTTTAGGTCTAACTCCTTCTTGCAGGTGTTTTACGCTTGTACACCCGTGTGCATTCTTACCTTGTTTTTGGGTCTAACTCCTTCTTACGAGACTTTGTTGCCTCGAATCATATGAGCAGCATTCCATTTTCTTCGATGCCTCGAGTTATTCTCACGGTTTATTCTTATTGTGTGACTTGCGGTGCTTGATGTTTTCCGGAGTATTTCATTAGCTTCATGATTCTCTTCGGGTTCTCTGTTTATTGGTTCTACCATTTACCGCATTCTCTTGACTTTCCTAGATATCATGAGAAGTAGGGCTTTGGCTTTCTTTGCTGCCATGAGAGTAAGGATAGAGATGCATGATGGGCCTTCCATAGGCGGAGCATGTAGGAACCCTCTGGTTTATTTAAAGACCCGTTTAGGGCGATTCTACTTGTGGATTATGCTTGTTTGTTTGTTTTTCCCAGGTTCTCTAGCCTAGACTTTAGGATTCACATCCTTGGCATGTCAACATAGGTAGAGATTCCTTATCTTCAACCATAGGTCCAACCTTTGTTTTGCTAGTTTCTTTTGCATCCATGCATGTAATAAAATTAAAACTTCCTTTCTTTTCCTTTCAAACTCAAAACACTTAATAATGGTTTAAGCTCCTTTCTCAAGGTAAAAACAACCAACCAACACAAACTCTTTTCGCCTTCGCGTGCTTTTTTTTCCTTTTGTGTTTAAAACCTTTTTCACAAGTAAAAACACAAAACCCACCAAAACAAGTGGGCCGAACTCAGCGCTCGACTTTCCCATTGCAGAATAACGTAGGTATCTTGTCACGAGGGCTCGATCGAGCAAACCTTGTAAATACTTCCTTCTTTTCCCGTGGTTTCTTATTTCCTCCTTTCTTTTGCATGCATGATGGTGACTAGCGTGATGAACATAACACACCCTTTAGCTAGAAGCAGGAAAGTGGATACCGTAGAGTACTACGGGCGTGGGGATGCTAATCCCTTCCCTCCGTAACTAACTCCCTTACCTAGATTCTCGATTTCTCGGTCATGGGACCATGATTTCTCCCTCAGGTTTACTCGATATTTTCCTTTTCCCTCGCGAGATAAAAGACGTTTGATGGCGACTCTATTTGATAACCCAGTTATCATTGTCGGAGGTTCAGCCGGGTGATTTCATATGTCGACCGTTTCAACTGTAATATTGTTTAAGTTTCTCCATGATCGGGTGAGGTGTTCACCTTATAAAATTTCCAAGAAATAAGCCCATGTTCCCGTTTTAGCGCAAATTCGATAGGCGCCCTCCCAGTCTACTGCGAGCTTCCCCTCGGAGGGGTTCTTCATATTTCGTCTAAGGACTAGACTTCTGACGTCGAATTCTTGGGGAATGACCCTTGCGTCGTATCGGAGGGCTATCCTTTGTTTGAGCAGGGTTTCTCTGAGGGCGGCCTCTGTTCGTACTTCCTCGACTAAATCGAGTTCTTCCCTCAAAGATTGATCGTTCATCTCTGTGTCAAAGGGAGATTCGATTATTCGCGATGGTTCGTTCAATTCAACGGGGATAACGGCCTCGGTTCCGTATGCGAGCCGAAAAGGTGTTTCCCCGGTGGATGAATGGGGCGTTGTTCGATAGGCCCATAGCACGTTGTGCAACTCCTCAACCCACTGCTTTTTGGATTCATCCAATCTTCTCGACCTGTTGGCTGATTCGGCTTGCCCGTTCGTCTGAGGGTGCTCGACCGAAGCGAAGTGTTAAGCGGTTCCTAATCTGATCACGAAATCTTAGAAATTTTTGTTTGTGAATTGTGTCCCATTGTCGGTGACAATGGCTTGTGGGATGCCGAATCGTGCTAGGATGTTCTTCTTGTAGAAGCGTAGGATATTTTGGGCGGTGATTTTGGCCAATGCTTCGGCCTCGATCCATTTAGTGAAGTAATCAACGCCTACTATTAAGTATTTGATCTGGTGGGCCCCTAGAACGAAAGGTCTGAGGATGTCGAGCCCCCACCAAGAAAATGGCCACGGGGACGACAGAGATTTGAGTTCGCTTGGAGGGGCCAGGTGCATATGTTTGTGTCTTTGGAATTTATCACATTTCTTGACGTGCTCCTTAGCATCGGTCTGCATGGTCGGCCAATAATAGCCTGCTCGAAGAGCTTTTCGGGCAAGTGATTTACCTCCCAGATGTTGGGCGCCTAGGCCTTCATGTATTTCCTTGAGTACGATGGGCACTCTGGTTTCTTCGATGCATTTGAGGAGGCAGATAGAGAATCCCCTCCTATAAAGTTTGCCTTCGAGAATGACGTAGGAGCATGCTCTTCGTCTGATGATGGTCGCTTCTTTAGGGTCGTCGAGAATGGTTCCTTCGACCAGATATTTATATACAGGGGTCATCCAAGAAGCTCTTTCCTCGATGGCTAGGATGTTGTGGACTGGAAGACCTTTGTATATACTTGGTCGGGGGAGTATCTCTTGGATTACCGACTTATTTCCTCCTTTGGTCCTCGTAATGGCGAGCTTAGACAGAACGTCTGCGCGAGCATTGTGTTCTCTAGGGATGTGTTGTATGTCTGTCGAGGTGAAATTCTTTAGGTGATCTTGGACGAGGGTCCAGTACTCGGATAACTGACCGTTCTTTACCTGATATTCTCCTCGAACTTGGGAGGCTACGAGTTGTGAATCTGTCAGTATTTTGACTTCTCTGGCCCCCATATCTTTTGCTAGTCGAAGACCGGCGAGGAAAGCTTCGTATTCCGCCTGATTGTTCGACGTGGGAAAACAGAGGATGAGGGAAACCTCAATGATGATTCCTTCCTTGTTCTCTAGGATGATCCTCGCTCCACTTCCCGATGGGCTAGAAGCACCGTCGACATATATGGTTCAGCAATCACTTCCTTCTCGAGACGTTAAGAATGTCATTTCGGCCACGAAGTCTGCTAGGACTTGTGCTTTCAGGGCCTTCCTGCTCTCGTATTCGATGTCGAATTTGAACAGTTCTAAGGACCACTTGAGCATCCTACCGGCTATATCTGGTCGACCTAGTAGCTGCTTGATGGGTTGATCTGTTCGAACGACCATGGTGTGGGCCAAAAAGTAATATCGGAGTCTCCTGGCAGCGCAGACTAGTGCGAGGGCGATTTTTTCGATTTGCTGGTATTTTAGTTCAGGACCTTGTAGGGCTTTGCTCGTGAAATAGACGAGCTTTTGCCCGTCTTGCGCCTCCCGGACAAGCGCGGCGCTGACGGACTCGGTTGTTACAGCTAGATACAAATATAAGGTTTCTCCCTTGTCTGGTCGTGATAACACAGGTGGTTGCGACAATGTCAGCATTAGATGGTTTAAGGCTTGCTCGCACTCCTCCGTCCATTCGAACGCGACCTCCTTTCTTAAGAGTTTGAAGAAGGGAAGGGCGTGTTGGGCCGATTTTGCGACGAAACGGGCTAAAGAGGTTAACATCCCGTTGAGGATCTAGATTGATTTCTTGGACTTTGGTGTGGGAAATTCCGAGAACGCCCGACATTTGTCTGGGTTGGCCTCGATTCCTCGCTCGGTGAGGTAGAAACCGAGGAATTTCCCAGCTCTGACCCCAAAAGTGCATTTTCTGGGTTGAATCTCATTTTGACGCTTCTGGCCTGATCGAACACTAATTTGAGGTGTCGGGCGTAATCGACTTCTTCTTGGGATTTTACAATCATATCGTCCATGTATACTTCGAGCATATCTCCGATTTATATTTTGAAAACCTTGTTCATCATTCGTTGGAATGTTGCGTCGGCGTTTTTCAGACCGAAGGGCATCACGTTGTAATGGTAGTGGCCCGATTCGGTCATGAAGGTCGTATAGGTTTTATCTATTTTCGCCATGGGAATTTGATTATAGCCTGAATAGGCGTCATAAATAATAATAATTTGAAACAAATTGTCGATGAGTTTTGATGTTGGGCAAAGGGTATCCTAGGACATGCCTTATTAAGATCGAGAATAATCAATGCACATTCGCCATTTTCCATTACTTTTCTTCACTAATACAGGTTGGATAGCCATGTTATGTATTGGGCTTCCTTACAAATTTTTCTCTAATAGGTCTCTAACGCTTGGCCGACCTCGGTTTTCTCCGGGTTGCTTTCGCCTCCTATCTTCACCTTAAGGGTCGGATCGATGGCGAGGTGATGGCAGGCGACCTCAGGGTTGAGTCCGGGCATCTCAGCGGCGCTCCAAGCAAAGAGGTCGGCGTTATCTCTGAGGCACGCTTTGAGATGTTCGCGGGCTAGCGGGGGAAGATCTGCACCGATCTTTACACCTCTCCCAGGATCGTTGCCCAGAGGAACAAGTTCGAACTCCCCGTCCGGAATCGGGCGCATGAGTTGGTTCGAAGGGGATCTAGAGATCTCGCAGTCGGATTTCTCTTCCTCGATCATTGGTGCCTTTCCTTTTCTTCTCCTTTCTGCCAGATCCTCTGGCTCGAGATGACTATCAAGCTCGATGGTGTCGATCCGAGGGAGAGGCTCCTGTTGATGAGAATTTTCCAGGAGGGTGGCTTTACTTCTGGTCAGCGGGAGGAGGCTGATGGAGTCTAGGCCTTTTGCTGAGGCTTCGAAACATCTTCTGGCCGCCTGAATGTCCCCGTGCAATGTCGTCACTCTTCCACTGGCGGTGTAGTATTTCATCTTCATGTGGACGGTTGATGGTATGGCTACCAATTCCGCGAGCATGGGACGACCAAAGATACATTGGTATAGAGAAGGGCAGTCGACGATCAAGAACTGAGTTTTGATCGACCTCCCTGTTTCCCTGGACCCAACAGTGACAATTAGTTCGACATAGCCCCATGGTCTAGCGGTCGATCCGTTGAAACCTTGTAGGTCCGAGCCAAGATAGGAAGTCAGGTGAGTCTCATTCAGTTGTAAGGTCTTGAACAATTGGGTATACATTATCTCCGCCGAACTTCCTTGATCGACAACTATGCGCCTCACATCGAAATTGACCATCCGGGCGCGTACTAGCAGGGGGATGTTGGAATTAGGGGCGCCCCCGGGTAACTTTTCCTTGTAGAACGCGAGCGGGTTGGATTGACCATGGTTTTTATCCAAGGCGGCGCCTAGGTCGGAGCTCGTCTATACGAGGTCGGAGCTCGTCTATACGAGGTCGTCGAATCTTCTTTTGATTGATCCGATTGTATTCTTGGTAAAGCCCCCACCTGAAATGACCATAGCCGTTGGGAAGGATTCCCAAGGGCTATGGGCGGCAAAATAGGTTGGGAGGATGTTTGCGTCGAGGAAGATAAAGTCTTCAGGCCTGGATACACTACAGGCTACGGGCATGAAGGAGTTCTCGGTCGGTTTTTCTTCTTCGACCTTGCTGGAGGAAGGAGCCTCTTCCTTTGCAGACTCTTTCTTTTTATATTGTTTAAGGTGCCCGTCTCGAATCAAGATCTCGATCGTATCCTTGAGATGGATGCAGTCTTCAGTTAAGTGCCTGTGACTCCTGTGGAGTCGACAATATTTGCTTTTATCCATGCCCGGTTTCATCGGCATCTGACGGGGAAAGCGCACCCCGCCCTGTTTGAATTCAGAATTTGCGCAGTCGGTGAGGATCCGCTCTCCAGAGGTGGTTAGGGGAGTGTAGTCGCTGAATCGACCAACGGGTCCCTTGTTGTCTCTAGTGTCGCGAGGTCTATCCTCTCGCCTACGCTCTCCTCCTCGACGGGATGTCGAGGGATCTTCAGTCTTGGAACTCCGGGCGCTTTCCTCATGTCGGGTATCCTGAGCAGAGTTTGCAGCTTCTTTCTCCTCGTGTCGGATATAGGCCTGGGCTTTCAGGAGGAAAGCATCCAATGTGGGAGGAGTCTCGATGCCTACCGCCTTTGCAAAATCACTACGAGGGCGTAGGCCCCTTTCGCGCAGATACTTTTTCATGTCGTCCGTGGTTGAAACTTGGACGACCTCTTTATTGAATCTTTCGATGTAGGCTCGTAGGGATTCGTCTCTCCCCTGGATGATGGCTTCCAAGGACGCTTCCGACTTGGGATGCCTTCGAGGGGCTGTGAAATGTCTTGAAAACAGTTTTCCCAAATGTTTCTAGGAGGTGATGGTTCCTTCGGCAGGCTCTTGTACCATGCCATGGCTCCTTTTCGTAACGTCGTGGGGAAAAGGCGACATTTGATGGCTCCATGAACTCCCCTGTAGTCGAGCAGAGCATCTATATTTTCGATGTGCTCGTCAGGGTATGTGGTGTAACGCCCTGTTTTTACTAATATTATATTATATTAATACTTTCGAGTTACCGGTCGATATTTATTTTGCAACGAGAATATTGTGTTAACTAATATATCTATTAATTTATCTGGCGACGTTTTGTTCGGTCCGGGTTTTATTCCGTTCGGTTCGGTAAAACATTATTCGGATCCGATATTTTAATTCCCCAGAATTATTTGAATGAATTGAATTGATGATATAATTAGATAGGGGTGTGGGGAGCATTTTGTTAGAATTGGGTTTTCACCCTTGGCTTGCTAGTAAGGAAAAGACATTATAAAAACCCTTTCCTTTGTTTTTCTTCCCATTTTTCCAACACAACCAAAATAGAAACTTGAGAGGAAAAAGTGAGGGTTTTGAGAAGAAGAAGAAGAAGAGGAGCAAGAGGGAGCTTGATGATGTAGATGTTGGATCATCAAGAATCATCCAAGCTAGAGGTAAGGGGTTTGATTTCTTCACCTCATATAGTTAGGGTTTTGGTTGATATATTTTGTGGATTTTGGGGAAAAATAGATAGGTTGATTTATGAACTTTGGGTGAATGATTGATCAAATAACTTAGAGAAATTGAGTAAAGAGTATGGATTATAGGAGTTTATTTACTAAGCTAATATGAACTAGGAGTTGTGGAATGGAAATGGAAAAGAAAAACATAACAGTATAATGGAAAAACAAAAACCAGAAAATGTGAAACAGTAAAAACGCAGGGTAAGGAAGAAGAAAGGGATGGCTTAAGTGCAAGGGGGGAGGCGCCCACCTCCATGTGTGGGGCGACCGCCCCCCCATGATGAGGCCCCCGCCTCCTTCTTGTACTCTTAAGTGGGACGTGCGTCCCTTAGTGGGGGTGGTTCTTCGTGGGTTTTCTGTTTTCCCATTTCTGTATGTGAGAAAATTTTTCTGTCAAAAAAACCAGTTTCTGCATAATTTCTCAAAATACATTCTATTTCTTTGAAAAATCCTAATTTAACCTAGTAACATTTGGTATCCATAAAATATAATTAGAGGATAAGATAGCCGATTAAATTTAGAACCCGATTATGTTCCGATTTTCCGATTTCGGTAAATTCGACGACGGAGCAAGTTGCTCCGAATTCAACGAAAATTGACGTGCTAGCTAAGTTTGACGTGTAGAACGTAGTGTTGAGGTTAGTTTTTCGAAATTGCGAGTTTTTACGAAACGACCCGAAATAGGCCAATTTACGGTAAATTGAACCGGATTGTGGTTTAGTCAATTTAAGACATATATGAACTATCCGATTCGATGTTGATGTTTATAATTAATGCCGATGAAGAATGGCTTTCATGATTTATTATTGGTGTTTTTGGCTATTTTTCCGCTTTTTGGAAATTGGTGGATTAATTTATAATGATGTTTATGACGATGTATTTAATAATAAATACTTGATGATTTACATGCAATAATATATGTCTTTGTACATGATGATGTGATGATTATATTGATGTCGTTAATTAATGCTTCCGATTTGTGAATGCATGATTTTGATGATGATGAATTATTAGTGATGTTTTGCATAATGCAAATATGATGCGATGATATATTTATCTGTATGTGGATAAATTATGGCGATGTGGGCTTTATGCCAATTTTGATGAGCGACGATGATGTTTTGTGTTGTGTTGTTTTATTGTCGAGTCACATACATTGCATTGGCGACGATGGGCTTTTATGCCACGCGACGAGGCTTTTATGCCAAGTATTCCTAATTATGGACAAAGCGACGGGTACCACATGCATAACATAGCCGTGTCTCCTGGAGTCGGTTATGTTTATGTTTCAGTTGTTTGGCGTTGGGTTTTTGTTTAATTATTGGATGATGTTGAATTGCGATGATATATGATATTTTGTTTGGTGATGATCTTTATAAATTCATGATAAATATGCGATGAATATAAATGATGATTTTTGCGATGATTTAACTTGATAAAATGCTTAATGCAAATACGATGTGATGGTGTTTGTGACGATGGGCTTTTATGCCAAAAGCGACGATGGGCTTTAGCCAATTTGTGATGATTTCATTTATGATGCTTAAGTTATTAGTATTGTTTGATATTGTTGTTTATAATTGCTGTATTGGTTAGTGACGTATTAACTTGTGATGATTTCGTGGCGATAGAAGTTTATGTGTTGTTGTGATGAAGTATGCCGATGAGGTTATGGCGATATAGTGTAGATTATACACATTAGAATGACGATCGAAGTAAGTGAGGTTTGGATATGTGTTGGAATGCACTTATTAACTTATATCCTTTACAATTAAATATATATATATATATATATATATATATATTCTATCATGCTTTAATTATATGTTTTAGAGTATCTCACCTTTACTTGTTTCACCTACCTATATATTGGTAACGTGCGAGGTTGAGACGGTTTATAGTCACGTTAGTCGAGTCGGTGTCGCTGACATAGCACTGGGGAATATTTATGTTGTCTTGTTGTTGTTCTATTGTTATCCCTTTATGTATAAGAATCATACTTTATGAAAACATGATTTATTAAGGAAGTTTAATAAAGAAGATGTTTTGATGTTTATGAATCAATTTATATTTCCGACGATGCTATGTATCCGAGATTTATACTTTAAAGCAAACTGCTTAAAGTGATTTGGTTTGATGATGTGGACGCCTCAGATTTAATTTATGAAATTTTAAATTACTCGATTTTTACGATAAAGCCTTGGGTAAATTTGGGTGTTACATGTGGTACCGTCGTCGCCTAGACGAGGGGCTTTTTTCTAGTCTTGAGGGAATGGGGATATCCATGATGGCCCGACATAACGGTACATGGTGCTCATCGTCGTCGCTTCGATCAAGAGACGGATCCTCTTTTGATCTTGGAGATGAAGAGCGATCGCAAAAGCGACGATGCTCGTTCCTTGATCTTTTGGGTCGTTGATTTCGATTCTCGAGGAGGGAATGGCCCTCTTATTCGGACGATCGAGAAACCTCCTTCTGCTGCCTTCTTTGGTGATGGGCTTCTGGGGGCAACAGCCTCGGATCTCTGATGTGGAGATGAAGGGCGATGTCTTTCCAAAGCCTTTATGCGCTGGCCCTGTTGAAGGAGGAGATTGTTGGTCTGATTGAGGACTGACAGGATTGCTACCAAGGCCTGATCCGTGTTGATGGGTGGTAGGGTTATTGGTGAAAACCCGACAGGATCAGAGAATGGATTCTTGGAATTGGGGTCTTCCGAAGCCTTTGGCCTGCCGTCCAAGATCCGGGATGCGGTTCTGCCATCCCTGTTGAAATCCTCGTGAGGGGAGGAAAAAGCTCTATCAGTTTTCTTTACAGGTGAAATGATGGGGTTGTTGGGAAGAGAATGGTCGTTAGACTCGGCCATCTTGTGAGGTTGGAGGTTATCTTTGATCCGAGATATTATTGAAGATGGGAAGAAAGTTTCCCACACAGCGCCACCGATCGAACTGCTGACTGGGTGGAGACCGACGAGCGCTTGACAATCTTCCGAGCAAGTGGTGAGAGGGGTGGTGTACCGCAAGGCACTCGATGCTAAAGTAAGTAAATGATTGAGAAGATAGTTTGAGGTATATGAGTGATTAGAGGTAAGAAAAAGATGCCCTCGAAGATATGAGGGTTTATATAATACCATAGGAAGATTCTTATTGGTCCCTGAGTATGGGCGAAATATCCAAACTCAAATGTAGCTATTCGATCCGACCGTGTCAAACCGGGGTCACGACCACTACTAGCCGTTGTGTCGAGGAATCACCAAACAGCATATGGCCCATCGAGGGCAGGGTTTGATCGGTCAGACAGCTTGTCGGGCTTGTTATGACGGAGATGCTCACAGGGAGCATCGTGGTGATGATGTGAGATCGAACTGGTCGTGGTATCATGAGGACAGATCAGAGGCTCAGATGCGTTCGAGTTATCCAGGACAGTTAGTAAGCAAGATTCACAATTTAAAATTGAATGAAATGCATGAATGCACATGAACAAATGGAAATTTTCAATTAGAGATCATGAGACTAGTTAGTGTTCAAATTAAACCTAAAGAAAATCAGCATTATAATTATAATCTAAACACATTTAAACTCGAGTAAAAGCAACGGTGGACATGGTTCTTACACCACAAATGAAACAAGGGGAAAGGAAAACTTATTGCAACATCTCAAAATCAAAATGGAATCGTATTTAAACAACATTAACATCTTTTCAAATAAAATCACAACAAACATACAAAAACTTACGAACGTAAACCTGAATCAAAATCAACGATGTCGCATTGCCAACAACACTTATCTTTTCTAAATCCATCAAGGTTTTAACATGACTTAACTCAAATGAAACAAACTTTTCCTAATGAGAACACACCCGATAGCAACCCTAATTATTCATCAACAATTGACACACATAGTATGGAAATATAGCAACTCATAATCGGATCAAGAAATACCGCAAAATCAACCATTTCAAAGTTCTAATGCTAGCACAAAAATCAAAACCTTAATGCACATCTAAACCACAACATAATATACATTGTCAATTAAATTTCTTTTTACAAATCTTGCAGAGTTTTAGAGTTACTTTCAGAAAAACAAAATCACCATATAACCGAATCAATCCACATAGATGAAAGGAAATTGATACTTACCTAATAGTTTGTGACGTCAAGTTGTGAGGGATATCTGGCTTGTTTTGAAAGTGAATCCTGCTGCTGCTTCTTCTCCCTAAGCCAATTCCCATCCTTTGCTGCTGCTCAGAGCTTGAAGAAGCTGGGCTTAGTGGTGCAGGAGGTTGAATGAAGATGAAGATGCGTGAAGGAATTGAAGGTTTGGCTAACAGAAGGTTGAGAGAGAGGGAGTTATACGGTGGATGGAGCTTCTGGCTACTGCGAGTGAAAGAGGGCTAGGTGACGAAATGAGTTGGTTGTGTGGTGTGGTTAGTGAAGAGAGGAATAGGGACGGAGTAAGTTGGGCAGGTGGATTGAGGTTGCAGAGGCGGTTAACGGCGCGGAAGGGACCATGAGTAGTGACGAAAGAAGGATGGAAGGGAGGTCGTGGTGGTTTTTGTTGAACTAAGGAGAGCAGCGACGGAGGGAGTATGAACGTGACGATGAGTTGAAAAAGGGGGTTTCACGGCGGGTGAGTGGAAGGAAGAAAGTGGGCTTACGGGCGATGAAAGAGAAGTGAGAGGATGGAGGGTACAGCGGAATGAAGGTCGATGGTAGTTGCTGTTGGACCGGCGCTGGGGAGTTTCCGGCGGAGAAGAAGATGAAGATTTTTTTGTTTTCACGATCTGTGCCTCGCCTCTTTGTTCTGTTTTTTTTTAACGACTTTTTTGCTTTTTTTTTGTTTTTCTGATGCTCCTCCTCCTTTTTTCACGCTCATCCCTTTTGTGGCCTCTGCTTCGTTATAAACATTCAACCAACAAACTTATCCTTATTAGGTAATAGGGAAAGACAAAAGAGATCTTAGATAGATATATTTTGATTGGAAAAATTAAATATAAGATAAACTAAAATAAAAATTCTTTTTCTCTCTTTTTTTATAACTATAATTTCAAAAAAAAAATAAAATCTAAGACTATAAAACAAATTAAAAGTAAACACATTTTTTATATACAAATTTTTAAAGTGATTTGAAATACAATCTAAACTAATAATAATTTTTTCTTATTTTTGTAATGATAGAACTATACTAACATCCAAACTAAAAAAAAATAATAATAATAATCTAAATTTTTTTATATTTTATCAAAATGCTAGTAAAATTTAAATATAAATTGCTTTAAAAGAAAATATAGTTAGATAAAAAATTTAAATCAAAATATCATATAAAAATGCGCGAGAAATGCAAAAGATGTGAATGAAAATTAAATTTAACACAGAAATGCGAATAAAAATGAAAGTATGCGAATATTAATGTTATTTCCAACATGCCATATTTTTCTCATTCAAAAATTTGCATTTTTACTAACATTTTCCTCTTAATCGATTTCTCTCGTATTTTCCAATTTCTTACATTTTCACAAGTTATCCTGCTTTCGAGCGATTTTTCTTTATCGCTTTTTTTTTCCAATAATGTAATTGCTCATGGGATGTAATAGTTTAATTAGGACATTTTATTTTCCGCATTTTAAAGTATGTATCTGCCCCGAAGCCATGTAATAGCGTAGGATTTATCTTTCCGCACTTTACCTTTCCGCATTTTAATTTCCGCACCCTATAAACCCTAGTAATTAGGCGGTATGGCAAGATAAAATTGAACAATAGCTCACTCTAATTTGCAAGATAAAAATATCTGAATCAACACACTTTTTCACACATGCACCCTTAGGGTAATTCTCTCTTGTTGCCTTTACAATTCAAATGGTCAAGTCCCTCAAAGTAGAGGTATTCTAGCACCGCTTCAAAACAAATCATCATAGTCCCTTCGATACAAAGATCATAAGACCCACGATGTCGCCCGAATACATGATCTTGACCTCGATTGTCGCCCACGAAAATGATGATAGTCCCTTCGAATGTGCTAGGATACTTCCTACAAGTTGCCTTCTATGACCATCCGATGTCCCTTCGAATGTCCCGCTTACATCCAACGAATGGAGTTACCTACCAACTAATGGTATGGATAGCGCTATTCTAAAGGAACGTAAAATAACACGAAAAACGACCATTCTGAGTAGGTAATAAGACTTTTAGTTGCTTGCTCTATCAAAATACTTTTCACACCACACACTTTTGTCAAAGTTCAAACTCTTTTCAAAACGAAACATTTCCGAACACTTTGTATACATTCCTACATGAATCATTACAAAGTCAAAGCGAAATGCTTTTTCAAAACATTTTGTCAAACACACAGAAAGCACAATTTTAAAGTGATCTAAGAGCAACTAAGAGCCCGTAGATAACTCGGATGAAAAGGTGCTAATACCTTCCCTTTTCATAACCTTCTCCTTACTCGTAATCTAACGAAGGTCTTTTTCCATATTTTTACCTTCCCTTAATTGATAAAAGAAAAGTCGGTGGCGACTCTTGCTATCCGCACATTTGCGATACAAAAACCTACAAAGTCAGTTCACCAGACATGTAATCTGGCGACTCGGAGAACACCCAAAGAGAGAATGCCTTAAGGATTTCTAGATCACCTTTACGCTTTTGACTTGCTTGCTTTATCTTTAAGGGTTGCTTGGGTATTATATTTGTGGGGATCCTACACCGATCCGGGTTTCCTTTTAAGTAAGTAGCAATAAATCGCGGACCGCTAGACGATATCAACGCTCAACATGATGGCTACGTTAAGTGACACTTTGATGTCCCGATACTCTTCATTCCCAAGTCGAGGATAGTATTTGCTTTCGTGGTGTCATCAAGCGCTAAATAAACTTTTAGAACCTTAATTGACCCATCTTGGCCATTGAAGGTAGTGAGATGGCCGGCTTTGGTGCAAACTAAGGTTGGTTGATACCGATGCTACGCCATTGAGATCGACTTTGGGATATTTTCGTCGACCACTTGGTAGTCGATTGAAATAAACGCCTTAGAAAGATCAATGATGTGAGATTCCTAGAACCCTTATTATTATAGGACAGATGAACCAACTCAAACTTTTGGTGGGTAATCACCTATACCTCTTTCAAGCCTTAAACCTAGGCTCATTGGTGAATTGTTGTGTGTGCCAAACATGACATCATGACATCATTCGATTGCATATCATTTCTAACTATTTCAAGGACCTAGGATTTATCTTTGCTCTGCTTTGTAGGGATTATGGCTTCTAGAAAGACTATCCGAATCAACTTCATGGGTATACCTTCTCACTCAAAGAATTGGTTTCTAAATTCCACCATGCTCGCTCATCAAAAGACATGGTTATCTACTTGATTTGGTTATCTCGGTTTTGAAGAAGATATGATGCGTCCTATTTCAGTTCTTGATCCAAAACACCATTGCTTTACATTCCCAGTTATCGTTGGTTCCTACCTTGAAGAGTTTCTGTTACTGGGATACCTATTCTTGACCAAATGCCATTCACGGTTTAGAAAAGGTTCCTAAGTACGAAGACATCGCATCAACCTTACACCTTAAGCGCTCAGAAATTGAAGCCAGTTGGGAAACAAGAAGTGGAGTTAAGGGTTTACTTGCCAAGTTCCTAATTAAGAAAGCCCGAGAATTCCTCAAAGTTATGAGTTTCCATGCATTCAAGACAGGGCCTTGCTAATCTATGGTTTGGTTCTATTCCTAACTCGGATCAATTCATAGATGTCAACGCCATCAAGTTGTTTCTTACCCAATCTGGCCTACTTTACTTGGAGATATTCTACATTCTCTCCATACTCGTACTACTAAAAGACAAGGAACTCTCATGTGTTGTATACCGTTACTTTCAAGGTGGTTTATTTCACACCTTCCTCCATCTTTGAAGAATGAACAAAGGTTGAGATGGTCTCAAAGGCTAATGTCACTCTCTCATTCGGATATCCGTTGGAATCTTTTCTCTCAAAAGGACTTCACATTCATCGAGCGCTGGAGAATTCCTAATGTACCACTACTTGGTATAAGGGGAGGTATTACTTACAACCCTTCTCTAGCTCGTCGCTTTGGTTTTGCTCAAGAGATGGTCCCATGATATGCTTCTCCAAGATATTGTGTTCGACTACAATCACGATCTCCGCATTACCGACGAAGGTTCATACACGCTGGGGCATGGTAAAGAAGACTGATACCAAGACTTTGGGGCACCAAACTCCATTCCTTGGGAACCTTACCTCAAATGGGTGCGAGCTCGAGCTCAAAACCTCATGATGCCATTCACTGCTTTACCGTAATTATGGAACCTCTATAGGTGACGACCTATATTGTTCTCATCCCGACATGCCTACGATTTTGAAGACTCAAGAGATCCTGATTCAACTAAAGAAGAAAGGATACATTTGAAGCTCAGTGTTATGCAAGTGAGAAGAAAGTGCTAGAGTTGACAAAGCTACTTCACGAGGAGCGAAGCATCAACGCCACCTCAAGACCAAGAGGAAGCGTCCATGGAGACTTAGAGCTTTAGGATTTTATGTTTTTCTTTTATTGTTTTGAACTATCTTTTGTACTTAAAAAGAAAAGAATAAAAAAGAACTAATAAATGTTTGTTCATTGCTTGTTTAACAAATTTAAATCTCTAAGGTCCTTGAAAACATTGCATTGCATCTGCATAAACATACATATCATAGCATAACATTGCATCATTGTACATTCAAGATTGGTTTCTCATTTGCTCGCTATTTATTTTAGCGTAAATGGCTCTTGAACAGACGTCAAAGATCTCCAAGCTCAATGCCTGGCCAGCAGATGTTCACTAGTTTGGTCCAAGGCCAAGAAGATCGAAGAAGCTCATCAATGAAGAAGAAGGTTGTTGGTCTCCTCAACATGGGCAGCGCTACAAAGGTGGTCCCAAAGTGGTCACGGACAGAGCTCTTTGAAGGAAGTGTCAAGAAGGAGGATGAGCAAGTGACAAGGTGATGGCGAAGGTAGTCAAGATGAGCTCGAAAAGACTATGATAATGGCCAAGACTCGATGAAGATGACAAGTACAAGCAACTTGAAGACCGTCTAATGCTGTGGAAAATCAAGATGTCCGGCTGAATTTTGATGATCCGAGTCTTGTTCCTGTGTTGTGATTCCTCCCAAGTTCAAAGTTCCAACTTTTGCAAGTATGATGGCATGTCTTGCCCTAAGTTGCATTTGAAGTCCTATGTTCAAGATCAATCCCACATCGATGATGTAAAGTTGTGGATGCATTATTTTCAAGAGAGTTTGTCCGAACTCAATTGGAGTGGTATTATCAGCCAGAGAATGACCGTATCCGTACTTGGAGTGACTTACCGATGCTTTCATGACAGATGAGTACAATGTGAATTGACACCCACTGCATGCAACTACAGAGCATGTCTATGGGTCGTGATGAAGTTCAAAAGTATGCTCGAATGGAGAGATCTAGCAGCAAGAGTTCAACCACCCTTGTCCAATATGGAGTTGGTTGATATGTTTATGGGACACCGACAGCCCATTCTTCAATCATCTGATTGGAAACTCTTCAGTCGGATTCACCGAGCTGATATTGACAGGCAGCGTATCAAGCCGGTATCAAGAGTGGAAAGATTCATGTAGAGTCATCTTCAAATCTGCAAGAGATCTTTGGTGGTAAGAAAGAAGCTAATGTGTATCGTAAAAGCCGAGCCAAGACCGACCGTGCTCAACTGTGGGGCGCAGGATCTCCAATCCTACATCAAGACAACCTCAAGAGACAACGCGCGTAGCGTAACGCCACAAGAGCTTTATAAAGATCAACATGCCATTGTCGCAAGCCTTGCAACACATGTTGAAAGCAGCGATTACTTTGAGGATCCTCCTCGAATGTCAACACTTCCTCTCCGAGATACAATCCTAATGCTAAGTGTGCTTACCATTCCAATAGCCCGACATAGTCTGATGATTGTTGGGCTCAAGAACAAGATTCAAGATATGATTCAAGCAAGGCATTGAATTTGATCCTCCCGCTGAGACTCGAATGTGATCAACGCGCTATGCCTAACCATGACAAGAGTTCCAATGTGTTGAGAAGATACTTATGTTTTCAACATAGATGACTTGACCATTCCTCGATGACTATTAAGAAGAATTTCTGCAAGCGGTGTCAATCCGTGATGCCCAAAGAATTGTCGTTGGTGCCCATCCGCACCGATGGTTGTGCTTGGTTAAGAAGACGGTTCAGGCATGATGGATAACCGTGAGATACTATTTCGAAACCACCTGTCGAAGTTGTGTGAAGAAATGTCTAAGTCAAGATCGACAATACGAATGAGACAACACCATCTCGTGGGATACCTGGGGCAGCCAAGTGGAAAGTATGATTACATGGTGAAGTACATTGTTCTCGAGCTACAAGATTCCTATTGAAGATGTTAAGCGACCGGATGGGGTGACGATTTCCCGAAGACTATGCCGATGTTAACACTATAAGGATTTCCTCTGATCCCGTGCCTGAGGTGGCACCTCTCATCATTACTTCCTGCACCCGCCCATATTCCTCCGACAAGGCTATCCTTGGAATTATGGAGTCGATGTTTACTATCATGGCGCAAGCAAGACCCTCGACCATTAAAGATCTTAGCTTGAAGCTACCATTCCCGACATTGACAACATCACCGGATCAAGTAAGGTACCCAAGTATTTCTCCAGATATCTCTCCTCCAAAAGACACTGCGACTCCAACACATTCCATTTATTCAACCCATTCCCCAAGCTAGAGGGAAAAACCGACTCATCCTTTCAACCGAGTACCAAAGGAAGTTATCAAGACACCTCCAAACAAGAAATGGAGGAAATTTCAAGATTATCAAGAGTGACTATAATGTTGTGGAACAGCTGGGACAGACCGTCCAAGATCTCCATGCTTGCTCTGCTCTTGTGCTCGAGGCTCATGCTAATGCCTTGGTGAAATTTCTCAAGAATGCTCACGCACGCAAGACACTACCACCGGTTTGAAGTTTGTATTGCTAGTTTGCGCCAACAACGGCCTAGGCTTCTCTCGATGTCGATTTGACTCGCCGAAAGAAACACAACAAAGCCTTGCACATCTCTGTTGAATGCAAGGCACTACATTGTCTCATGTTTTGGTGGATATCGGTTCGCTGAATATCCTTCCAAGATTGCTTTTGATCGCTTGATGTTGAAGGGTTGGTTCGAAACCATGACATTATTGTGAGAGCTTTGATGGTTCTAAGCTAACAATACTTGGAGAGCTCATTCTGCTGTAAAGTCGGTTCCCGCACTTTTGACTCCACTCTTTGTCATGGACATCCGTCCGACCTTGCCTACTTGGGCCCTTGGATACATGGGGCAAGGTCATACCTCTACCCCGCATCGAAATCAAGTATCCGGTGAAAGGGAAGGTTGTTACGATGTGGTGAAGAAGAATATATGGTCACCATCTACAGTCATTCCGATACCTCGAGGTGGAGGTGAATTCTCGAGACTCCCTGTCAAGCTTTTGAAACAATACCCGTAGTCATGCATGTTGACTCCCTCACTCCCCGGTTACACAAACTCCGCCTAGGATGGCCTCGTCAAGGATGCCGAGTCAAGTTGAAGAAGGTAGTTCTATTTGGGGTCAGCCCATGATCTTCCTTTCAAATTTGACAAGACTGGTTTAGCTTCACCATCAAAGGTCGGAGGATGATCGCGAACGTGCCGCCAACTTCCTTTCCGCAAGACGCCAGTGGAATCCATGCTATAGAGACGACGACAACGACTTCGACATCGCAAATGGATCTTCCCAACTCCATACAATGGGCTCAAGAATTGGAAGATCAAGGCGTCATACCAATCTCCTTTAGCAGAGTAATTACTTTGTTTTGTTTTGCTTTTCGATTTTCTATGTTTTGAACAATAAACTCTAAAGCCTAGTGCCTTACCGGGCATCGTGGCTCGTTTGTGAGGGTTATTATCCGTCATTTGCATATTTTCATTCAATAAAATCGTTGGACTTTTGCATTCAATTGTTTGTTTTCTTTTACTTTATCACCCTTCAAAAAGCTATGTGTTTTCTTACACACACCCACATGATACATCGCGAATCACTCCGAATCTCGCTGATAACAATTATCCTATTGCTAAATATGACTTCGATAATCCGATCTACCAAGCCAAGACGAAGTGAGGAAGATTGTGAAGTGCCGGGAGAACTTGTCGACTACTACAGAAGAAGAACGAGTTATACAACCACATAAGAGCAAGTTGAGGTTGAATTTGGGTCGACGAAGATGTAAAAAGAGATCAAGATAGGCGGGTCTTGAGAAAGTGTTAAAGAAAGGTTGGTACAGATGCTACGAGACTATATCGAGGTTTTTGCTTGGTCATACGAAGATATGCCAGGGTTAGACATTGATATTGTGGTACACCGATTGCCGACAAAAGAGGGTTTTCCCAAGAAGGTAGGTTCACGATGCCGTCCGAGATGTCGAGAAAATCAAAGCCGAGGTTATGAAACAGTTCAATGCCGGCTTCTTAGCTGTTACTTCCTATCCGCGGTGGGTTGCTAATGTGGTGCCTGTGCCTAAGAAGGATGGCAAGGTACGAATGTGTGTGGATTACAGGGATCTGAACAAAGCGAGTCCGAAAGACGATTTTCCGCTTCCTCATATTGATGTTCTGGTTGACAACACCACCAGATAAGGTTTTCCTTCATGGATGGTTTCACTGGTTACAATCAGATCAAAATGGCTCCTGAAGACATGGAGAAGACTACTTTCGTTACACAGTGGGGCACTTTCTGTTACAAGGTTATGCCGTTTGGGCTAAAGAACGCGGGTGCCACTTATCAACGTGCTATGGTGACATTATTTCATGACATGATTCATCACGAGATAGAGGTCTACGTCGACGATATGATAGCTCGATCACAGACTGAGGAAGAACATCTTGATCATTTGCAGAAACTATTTGACAGATTGAAGAAGTACAGACTAAGACTTAATCCCAACAAGTGCACCTTTGGAGTCAGATCCGGAAAACTCCTAGGGTTTGTTGTCAGTGGTAAAGGTATTGAGGTTGACCCCGCCAAGGTTAGAGCTATTCAAGAAATGCCAGCTCCCCGCACCGAAAAGGAAGTCAGAGGTTTCTTGGGCCGATTAAACTACATTGCCAGATTCATTGCACATCTAACTGGTACTTGTGAGCCAATCTTCAAGTTACTGAAGAAAGATCAAGTAGTGAAATGGAATGACGATTGCCAGATCGCTTTTGACAAAATCAAGGAGTACCTAGAATCCTCCTATCCCGACGCCGCCAAGGAAGACCTCTTATCATGTACTTGACAGTGTTAGAGAACTCAATGGGTGTGTGTTGGGGCAACATGACGAGTCAGTTGAAAAGAGCATGCAATATACTACCTCAAGAAAAGTTTACCGACCGTGAAACAAGATACTCACAATGAGAAAACTTGCAGCGCTTGGGCTGTCAACGACTAAGGCAGATATGTTGACTCACACTACCTTGTTGATTTCAAGATGGATCCGATAAAATACATATTTGAGAAACCAAATCTCTCCGAAGAATAGCAAGATGGAAAATGATCTTGACCGAATCGACATCCAAATACACTTCTCGAAAGCGATCAAAGGAAGTGTAGTAGCCATCATTTGGCTCATCAAGCCGTAGATGACTATCATCTATAGTCGAATTTCTAGATAAAGATGTTTTACTAGTTATCGTTGGAAGAACTGTGCCCGATTTAAGGACCCGAACAAGGATCCCGATGGACCATGGTCTTTGATGGAGCCTCAAACGCACTTGGCAATGGCATTGGCGCCATCATCACATCCCTCAGCGGACACACGCCTTTCACCGCCAGATTATGTTTCAGTTGCACCAATAACATGGCCGAATACGAAGCGTGCATTATGGGTATCAGAGCTGCTATTGACTTAAGAATCAAGTTCTTGCAAGTATACGGACACTCAGCTTTAGTGATTAGTCAGATTAAGGGCGAGTGGGATACGAACCATCCGAATCTTATTCCATATCGAGAGCATGTTTTGAGTTTGATCCCCTACTTCGAAGAAATCACTTTCAGTCACATTCCACGAGAAGACAATCAGTTGGCAGACGCATTGGCTACTATGTCGTCTATGTTCAAGGTTAGATGGGACAACGAGGCTCCCCAGATCATTATTGAGAAGTTTGACGAACCAGCATACTGTTATGAGCTTGACACAGAAGAGAAACCTTGGTTCTACAATGTGAAGAGGTATCTTGAGACTCAGGAATATCCCGCAGGGGCATCTGTAAGCGATAAGAAGTTTTTGAGAAGGTTTGCATCCAAGTTCTTCCTCAGCAACGACATCTTATACAAACGCAATCATGATTTGTGCTTACTCCGCTGTGTAGACCGGAAAACAGCGGAACGTATCATGGAGGAGTTACACGAAAGCGCATTTGGTACCCATTCCAGTGGACATACAATGGCTAAGAAGATTTTGAGAACAGGTTACTATTGGTCCACCATGGAAGCTGATTGTCACCGCTATGCTCGATCATGTCACAAATGCCAGATTTAGGCAGACAAAGTACACGTACCTCCAGTACCTCTGAATGTTCTAACAGCTCCTTGGCCTTTTGCAATGTGGGGCATTGACATGATCGGAGAAATCAAGCCCACAGCTTCCAACGGACATCGTTTCATCCTTTTGGCAATCGACTATTTCACTAAGTGGGTAGAAGCAGCCTCGTTCGCATCTATTACCAAGAATGTTGTGGCTCGATTCATCAAACATAATCTTATCTATAGATATGGCACTCCTGAAAGGATTATCACAGATAATGGCTCTAATCTCAACAATAAGATGATCACCGAACTCTGCACGCAGTTCAAGATCAAGCATCACAATTCTTCTCCTTATCGGCCTAAGATGAACGGCACAGTGGAAGCCACCAACAAGAACATTAAGAAGATTATACAGAAAATGACAGTGACTTACAAAGATTGGCATGAGATGTTACCATTTGCTCTTCATGGTTATCGCACTTCAGTACGAACATCAACAGGGGCAACTCCCTTCTCTCTTGTATACGGTATGGAAGCGGTCCTACCAATTGAGGTTCAGATACCCTCAACCAGAGTCATCCAGACGCAGAGAGAGGCGAAGACGATTGGTTCACTGACCGATTAATTTGATTGATGAGAAACGACTCGCCCATCCGCCATGGACAGATCTATCGGGCGAATGATCGAGCATTTAACAAGAAGGTCAAGCACCGAGTCTACCAAGTCGGTGATCTAGTAGTCAAGCGCATCATTCTTCCACAAGGTGATCCAGGGAAAAATGGACCCCACCCATGAGGGACCATTTGTAGTCAAGACAAGATTTTCCCCGCGGAGCTATGATACTTAGCACCATGGATGGTGAAGACTTCCCACACCGTGAACGCCGACATAGTCAAAAATACTACGATAAAGAGACCCGCTAGGTCGATCGACCTAGGCAAAAATAGGGCATCCTCGGCGAACCAAAAGGGTTCGGGCAAAAGTTAAGGATATATACAAAACATGTACACCGCAAGTCGAAAACTCGAAAAGGCGTTTGGCAAAAAGGGTATCCCAGAGATCGAAAACCCGAAGGGCGGTCTAGGCAAAAGTTAGATTTAAGCGCATTTAATCGTGTCTCTTCCGATCACCTACTTCCAGACTACTATCAGCATTCAAGGTTCAAATGGCGAAAATCAATTCACTCACTTTCTACTGACAACAAGGAGATGAGATAGTTGAAATATATGAGTACTAGCATAGTTGGAATTTAACGAGATTGTTTTCGCATAGCTTTTTACTTCTTTACAATTTTCACTGTTGTTGTTTGCATAAAGTCCAAACGTTTGCTTTGAATGATTATATGCATCTGACAATAAAAATCTATTCACAAACATGCGAAAAGTGAGCATACAAAGGTAATTACTACAGTTCTGGAATTGAAATACGTAAAGTCATCAAAAATTTCCCCGCAGAGCATGATCCCCACGGAGATGTCACTCATTACAAACCTTCCCCAGTGGAGTACGCATCGGTTCCCCAGCAGTGATTCCACTCAACTTAACCGGATTACACTTGTCTTCGAGCAGTAACATCTCATCCCCAGTAGAGGTATCTCCAACAAGATATCTCTCAACAGTTCCCTTTTTCTCCAGCAGCAATGTCTAGACTTGAAACTTGGTCAAATAGTGCACCGGAGGAAACCTACATCCTTTTCCCCAGCCAGAGATTACGACGGTCCCCCAGATCCTTCTAACCCGATCTCCCAGCAACTATCAAGTACTCTCCAGCAAGATTTACACAAAATCCCCGGTAGAGTACCTCCCGGACTCTCCCCAGATGGGTCTACTTATGAAATTCTCAACAATATCTAGGCCCGAAACTTGGTCAGATAGTGCACCGGAGGAATCAAAATTCATCTTTCTTCTCAGGATCTCCATCCTCAAACAGAAGTCAGAAATCTCCAAGCAGAATACCCGCATCTTCTTCAAGATGGATATGTTTTGAAATACCACAACATCTAGCATTCATACATTACTCATAAAAGTCATAATATATGCATATGTCATACGCATCATCATGCATCATACTTTGCATAAGACTAATCAATATTCTATCAAAATTTCTCTTGTTTTCTCCAAAGTAGGTGAAAGTCACTTCTGACGCAAACAGGTCCAGGATTAAGACCCGAATCCAGACGGGAAAACTATCTGAAAGACCACACTAGTTGTCCTCCTACAACTGGTCTAGGATTAAGACCCGAATCCAGACGGGAAAACTATCCGAACGACCACCCTCGTTGTCCTCCGACAACGGATCCAGGATTAATACCCGAAGCCAGACGGGAAACCCTATCCGAACGATCACAAGTTATCCTCCGATAACATGCGGTGGACCAACACCCGATGCACAACAGGGAAGTTGTCCACACTTTGCCAAGCTACTACCCCTCAGAGTAATCAGCACGAAGATCTATTCTGACTCCTTCTTATTATCAACAACAACTACAGAGTCTGGCGTACGACTCAGTTGCCTTGGATGGCATCTTAAGCCCATCTCCGACTATTTGTCAACAATTTCTCCACCTTCAGAATGCTGCATATTTGGTTAAAAAAGCAATACAGACCAATAACTTCATTCAAGGATGAGCACAAAGTCTAATGTACGACTCCCTCCGGATGGCATCTTGAGCCCATCCCCATGCTCCTTTCGTTCCCAAGGACGCCTGCCGAACCTAGCGTACGGTTCACTCCCCAGCACCGATCTTTCCAGATGGCATCTTAAACCCATCCCCGTCAATTCTCCTATTCAGACAAGAATCCCGAGTCTAGCGACGACTCATTCCCCGCTGAAGTCTCCATTTTCTCCAAATGGCATCCGAAGCCCATTCCCGCATCACCGTACAACAATGAGTGCAAATTTTCGTGTATTTAGTGTTCAATCATCTTCTACCTCCGTCACGAAGGCTAACATGCCAATCTACCCCTTCCGGTACAAGAAGATTGAACAGGGGCAGCTGTCATACCCCAAAATTTTCCCTCCATCTTCTCAAGACATTCCATACATCCATACTCAAGGATTCCTCAAGGGTTGATCATACAAACTCTCTCCTAGACAATCAACCCAAACTAGGGTTTGGCAATTCTCAGATCAAGATGGGCTTCCAACATCTCCAATGGTCATCATGCCTCCTCATATGCTTCAAAGGTTCTCCATGTCAAGTTTCAAGCCTCACAAGTCAAGTTTCGCATAATTGCTCGATGGTTGAAAATCATTGTATTGGACAAAAGTCAACTGTGGTCAACATACAACAAACTTCATAATTTTGGTCAACATTCTCATTTTGAAGTTACATTCATCATTTGATCAAGGGTTGATCATGATTCATCAAGAAAACTCAAGATTTGCTCAAAAGTCAAACTTTCCAAATTAGGGTTTCTTGAGGAAAAGTCAACTAAACTTTGACTGATCATAACTTCTTCATACTTTCTAAATTTTCCACCACCTCTTGTTTTGAATAAAATTCAATTTCTACAACTTCATGTCTCACAAGAATGTTCAAAAATGCTTCATTTGGAAGGTATGGATCAAAACATTATGTGTCCTTTTCAAAGTCAACAAAAGTCAACCTTTGTTTTGAAGATATATTGAGCATGGAAACTCAAATTGAGATGAAACCAAAGAGGTTGGTTAAAGAACTCTTAGAGCTTTCCAAAAGTCCAAGAACACCCAAAATGTGGAAAATTGAGCAAGATGCACTATTCAAGTTGGGAATTTTGGACATTGCACAAAAGGATATTTTGGTCAAAATGCAAAATTTTCCAAATGGGCGTATAATCTTTTGATCCAAACTTGTTCATGACATTATTTGTGACCCATAAATGCTTGGCCATGGCAATTTTCTATTTTATTAATTTATTTTTGAATTTTAAACCATTTAATTCAAAATTAAATTATATAAAATATGAAAATAAGATATTTTTTCAAGAGGATTGGATTTTGATCATACTTGAGGTCCAAGGAAGCCCATACAACTTGCCAATTTCGTGCATGATCATACATTAAAGAGAAAATCAAATTTCTTTCAAAATTTGATTTTTATTTGAAAATCATTGAATGCATTCCAAATCAAATCTTTTTGCCTTGTTTTCTCTCTCAAATCCTCTATAAATAGTCAAAGAAGTCAGAGCACAAAGGACACGAAACCCTAGCCCTATGTAACCAAAACTTTGCCAAAATTTTTCAAGAACCTCAAAATTCGAATTTTGATTTTCAGCAAGTTTCAGCCAAAGCCATCCATCCCAACGTGTTCTAGAGGTTCCTAGGAGTCAGAATCAACTCTTGCTCGAAGCCAAATCGTCCCAGATCAAGCCATCCAGTTCTCACCGGTTTGAAATTTTCTTATTTTCGATTTTCATGTTCCATGCATTACTAATTGTTTTTGATTGATTGTATGCACTCAGGGTACTCGTTAGATCATGATAGACGTGTTACATGTGAGGTTTCACGATAAAACTCAGATGCCATTATTAGGTTCCAAGAGTGAAGATTCAAACTCATGATCCGTGTCAAGCCAGACAAAAGGACCTCACCATCGTGATCAGAGGGGTCGAATTAGTTGATCTGGGCACTTGTTTCGCTTTAAACGATGCATTTTTCAGGTTTTTCAGTTGATGTCGGAGAAGACGACTGAGCTAGGTCCGCGTCACGACTTGGTTGACGCGAGGGAGGGGCGTGGCATCTTCATGCTCGATTCGCTCGTTAGTAAGTCAATGGACCCCACGCTGCCGACTGGTTTGACTCAATTCCGTGACGCGCCATCATTTATATTCAATTAATTCGCTTCCTAACACCAAATGACACTTGGCCTAGTGGTTAAAGCGCCTGCTGAGATTCCCTCATGGTCACGAGTTCGAGCCTCCTCAGACAGATTTGTTTTTCTTTTACAAACTTCAAACTATTTTCATATTTTCTATTTTATTTAATATTTTGCATTCATTTTAATTTTTTCAATAATTTTTATCATGCATTTAAAATACCAAAAATATTTTTCTTTTCGGCATTATTTTAAAATGTTTATTTAATTTATAAAATTAAAAATATTATTTTGCATGCATATTTAATTTAATTGCTAATTTTGCATTTTAGTCACATTTAATTAGTCTTTAATTATTAAATTATCTCCAAAAAATCCCCAAAAATTATTTTAGCATATTAATGTTATTTCCAACATGCCATATTTTTCTCATTCAAAATTTGCATTTTACTAACATTTTCCTCTTAATCGATTTCTCTCGTATTTTCCGATTTCTACATTTTCACAGTTATCCTTCAAGCATTTTGTTTATCGCTTTTTTCCAATAATGTAATTGCTCATGGGATGTAATAGTTTAATTAGGACATTTTATTTTCCGCATTTTAAATTATGTATCTGCCCCGAAGCCATGTAATAGCGTAGGATTTATCTTTCCGCACTTTACCTTTCCGCATTTTAATTTCCGCACGCTATAAACTGATAGTAATTAGGCGTGTATGGCAAGATAAAATTGAACAATAGCTCACTCTAATTTGCAAGATAAAAATATCTGAATCAAAACACTTTTCACACATGCACCCCTTAGGGTAATTCTTTCTTGTTGCCTTTACGAATTCAAATGGTCAAGTCCCGAACGTAGAGGTATTCTAGCACCGCTGCCTTCAAAACAAATCATCATAGTCCCTTCGATACAAAGATCATAAGACCCACGATGTCGCCTCCGAATACATGATCTTGACCCTCGATTGTCGCCCACGAAAAATGATGATAGTCCCTTCGAATGTGCTAGGATACTTCCTACAAGTTGCCTTCTATGACCATCCGATGTCCCTTCGAGTGTCCCGCTTACATCCAACGAATGGAGTTACCTACCAACTAATGGTATGGATAGCGCCATTCTAAAGGAACGTAAAATAACACGAAAACAACCAGTTGAATAGGTAATAAGACTTTAGTTGCTTGCTCTATCAAAATACTTTTCACACCACACATTTCTTTTGTCAAAATTCAAACTCTTTTCAAAATGAAACATTTCCGAACACTTTGTATACATTCCTACATGAATCATTACAAAGTCAAAGCGAAATTCCTTTTCAAAACATTTTTGTCAAACACACAGAAAGCACAATTTTAAAGTGATCTAAGAGCAACTAAGAGCCGAGATAATCACGGATGAAAAGGGTGCTAATACCTTCCCTTTTCATAACCTTCTCCTTACTCAAAATCTAACTAAGGTCTTTTCTCGTACTTTTACCTTCCCTTAATTGATAAAAGAAAAGTCGGTGGCGACTCTTGCTATCCGCACATTTGCGATACAAAATCCTACAAAGTCAGCTTCACCGTATTCCAGGAGGAGCCAAGGTTTGAACTCGTGTCCTCCTCGATATACGCCACGCTTTGCCATCGACCATCCCGCAGATCGTGTTAGCAATATGGAACAAAACAATATAAGCGAAATAACTTTCTCAAAACCAAATTGAAAACACGCACGAAGAACTTCGCCTTCTTTGTTTAAATATTTAAACTTTTAGCTACGGTTTTGGTCTCAGAGCAAAAGCTTTTTCCAATGGATAGCTCATAGCTATAGCACCGTAGTTTTCCAAAATCCATAATATGCAATATAAATTTATAAGGAAACCATGGTTCGATTGCAAATTGGTCCCCGAGTTCAATGGTACCACTGCTTGGTCCAATTTTTCCTATTTCGTAAAGCCCCAATCGAGCTTATGAACCCTAGCCATGGTGGATTCTCGATCCGTGTCTAAACTCCAATTAACCTATTCGTAAAGTTTCAAACTTCATTCTAAACACAAACAAACAATCAAAACATGTTAAAATGCATGAAAATCAAAAATCGAATTTGAGTTAGAGTGTTCAAACCGAAATCGTGTTTTCGTGATTCGGGCTTGATGGCTTGTGAGTATCCGAATGGATCGTAGAATCTCCGTGAATGTATTGGAATGCTTAGAATTGATTGAATTGATATGAAACTAGGGATGCCAATTGCTTGAATGTCACGGATTTTTGAAGTTGGGTAGGGTTCTCTGGAGGCCGAATTTCGCCTTTTGTACTTGTGGATGCATTGTACTTATAGTAGAGTGAATTAGGTCAAGAATTATGAAGAAATTATATGCCAATCAATGAGAAAATATTTGATTTGGAATGAAACTAAATATTGCCTTTTTTGATCAAATCTCATTCAATTCCTTTGCCAATCAATGTAAATTTCGAAATTGACAGCTTGTATGGCTTGCTTGGATCCCAAGAATGAGAGAAAAATCCAATTGGCAATTAATTTTGATTTTCTACCTTTTATTTTAATTAAATTGGCTTTTAAATGATTAAAAATCCAAAATAAATAGAAAATAAAAGATAAATTCGTGGCCTTGAGGTTGGAGGTTCCAATTCAGCTAAGCAACATGTTTGAACCAAGAAAAGTTATGCCCATTTGCAAATTTTTTGATTTTGTCAAGTATTTCTCTTGTGCACCTCCTCAAAATGCTCAACTTGTGCAAGGTGTATCTTACTCAATTTTTAATATTTTTGGGTGTTCTTGGACTTTTTAAAAAGATCAAGATGTTCTCTAAACAGCCTCTTTGGTTTCATCTCAATTGAAGTTTCCATGCTCATGAACACTTCTTTACAAAAAGCTGACTTTTTGTTGACTTTGAAAAGGACCTGTAATGTTTTGATCCATAACTTTCAAATGAAGCATTTTCGCCCAAGCTGTGAGACATGAAGTTGTAGAGAATTGAATTCTCTTCAAAATGAGTTGTGGTGGAATTTTTTTTGATAAAGTATGTTAAAGTTATCCCTAGTCAAAGTTCTGTTGACTTTTGTCTAAGAAAGCCCAATTTGGAAACTTTGACTTTTGATCAAATTTTAAGTTTTCTTGATGAATCATGATCAACCCTTGATCAAATGGTGAATATCACCTCAAAATATTGATATTGACCAAAAATTATGAAGTTTGACTGTATGTTGACCACAATTGACTTTTTGTCCAATACAACTGATTTTCAACCATCTGAGCAATTGTCTGAGGAAACTTGACTTGTAAGGCTTGAAACTTGACATGGAGGTTCTTGAAGCATATGACGAGGCATGATGACCATGGAAGTGTTAGAGGCTCTCCTGGATTTGAGGATAGCCAAACCCTAGTTTGGGTTGATTGTTTAGAGAGGGTTTGTCTAGTCAACCCTTGTGAAATCTTTTGAGCATGGATATGTGGAATGTCTTGAGAAGTAAGAGGGAAAATTTTGGGTATGACATTCCTGCTCAATCCTCTTGTAGTGGAAGGGTTAGATTGGCATGCTTGCCTTCGTGACCAAGGTAGAAGATGATTGAACACCGAGTACACCGAAAATTTGCACTCACCGCTGATTGATGATGCCTGAATGGGCTTACAGATGCCATTTGGAGAAGCTGTGTCGGATATTGAGTCGTACGCTAGGCTTGCAAATGTCGTTTGAATAGGAGAAACATCAGATATGGGCTTAAGATGCCATCAGGAGAGAACGATGCTGGAGAATGAGCCGTACGTTAGACTCTGTAGATATTATTGAAAGAAGAAAGCACGGAGATGGGCTTAAGATGTCATCCATAGAGAGTGATGTTGAGTCGTACGTTAGACTTCACGTCCGTATTTGAATGAAGTTATTGGTTTGTATTGGTTTTTTAACCAAATATGCAGCATTCTGAAGGTGGAGAAATGTCGACAAATAGTCGGAGATGGGCTTAAATATGCCATCCGGGGCAACTGAGTCATATGCTAGACTCTGTAGTTGCTGTTGATAATAAGAGAGAGTTAGAATAAACCTTCGTCCTGGTTATTCCGAGGTGGATATTTGGCAGAATGTGGATAGCTTTCCCGTCTTGCTTCGGGTGTTGATCCAATGCATGTTACCGGAAGACAACATGTATGGTCTTTTAGATAGGGTTCCCCGTCTTGTTCCGGGTATTAATCCTGGACCTTCCATTTGAAAAAGATTTGTACGGTCTTTCAGATAGGGTTTCCCGTCTTGTTTCGGGTATTAATCCTTGACCTTCCATTTAGAAAAGATTTGTTACCTACTGGGGGAAATAAAATCTTGATTGGATATGGTTAGTCCTATGCAGATTATGATGCATGCAAGCATATGACAATGTAAGTGAATGATATATGCACGTGTCATGATTTTTTATGAATAATGTATGAATGTAGATGTTGTGGTATTTCAAAACATATCCATCTTGAAGAATATGAGTACATCCTGCCGAGGATTTCTGACTTCTGCTTGGGGATGAAGTTGCTGAAAACCCTGACTTGGAGGAGAAAGAGATGTCTTTGATTCCTCCGATGCACTATCTGACCAAGTTTTAAGCCTAGATATTAATGATGTTGGAAAGAATAATAACTGGGAGGTACTCCGCTGGGGATCTTGTGCGCAGATCTTGTTAGGGAGTCTCCGAATGCCGCTTGGAGGCTTGACGTAACGTGGTAATGCTGAAGAGACGTAAAGCTGTTGAGACTGGGGAAAAAGAGACGCAGGTTTCCTCCGATGCACTATTTGACCAAGTTTCGAGTCCGATACCGCCGCCGGGAATGATAATCATTGGGAGACATTCCACCGGGATAAATATCTCTCGTATACGAGACAAATCATATCGCCGGAGACTCGATGTAACAGTATGGCCGATTAAGACCATCGCTGGGGCTACCGTGATGAAGCTTGAAGTGTTGGAACACTAGCGGAAAAGATTAATACTCGGAGAAGGTTTGACCGCCTCCTGGGGATTGTACTTGTGTAACTCGGGATTGCATCGTGACTTTAGTCGTCACCAATTCCTAGAATCTGTAGTAATTACTTTTCATATGTTTGTGAATGATGTTTATTGTCAAATGCATATAATCATTCAAAGCAATCATTGACTTTATGCAAAAACAACAATAATGAACACTGAAGAGAATGCATTTGCATTAATCGAAAGGTGGCGATGGCCAACCGGTTTGTATATAATGAGCTATGCGGAAATAATTTCATCGCTGCTTCAACTATGCTAGTGCTCATATATTTCGACTATCTCATCTCTTTGTTGTCGAGAAAGTGGATGAATTGATTTTCGCCATTTGAATCTTGAATGATAGTAATCTTTAGGTAGGTGATCCGACGAGACAAAGTCGACGCTTAAATCCCTAACTTTTGCCTAGACCGCCTTTCTTTTCCCACCGATACCTTTTTGCCCAAGCCGCTTTGAGGTTTTCGACTGCCGGTGTACATGTTTTGTATATATCCTTAACTTTGCCCGAACCTTTGTTTCGCTGAATGCCCTTATTTTTGCCTAGGCCGGTCGACCTAGCGGGTCTCGCTTATGCGTAGTATTTTTGACTATGTCTCTCACGGTGGTGGAAGTCTTCCATCCATGGTGCTAAGTATCATAGTCACCGAAAATATTATTCGACTACAAACGGTCCCTCTGTGGGAGTCCATTTGCCCTCGATCACCTTGTGGAAGGATGATGCGTTGACTACTATATCACCGACTTGGTAGACTCGGTGTTTGACTTTCTTGTTGAGCGCCCGATCATTCGCTTCGATAGATCCGTCCATGGCGATGGATGAAGTCGTTTCTCATCGATCAAGTTGATCTGATCGAGGCGAGTCTAGATCCATTCGTCTTCGCCTAGCTCCGCGTCCTGGAGGACTCTGGTTGAGGGTACCTGGACCTCGATTGGTAGGACTGCTACCATACCGTATACGAGAGAGAAGAGGGTGGCCCCTGTAGATGTTTGTACTGTAGTGCGATAACCATGGAGAGCAAATGGCAACATCTCATGCCAATCCTTGTAAGTCACTGTCATCTTCTATATGATCTTGTTGATATTCTTGTTGGCGGCTTCCACTGCGCTGTTCATTTTAGACCGATATGGAGAAGAGTTGTGATGCTTGATCTTGAACTGCGTGCAGAGTTCGGTGATCATTTTGTTGTTGAGGTTGGTACCGTTATCTGTGATGATCCATTCGGGAGTTCCATGCCGACAGATAAGATTATGCTTGATGAATCGAGCCACAACATTCTTGGTAACAGATGCGAACGAGGCTGCTTCTACCCATTTAGTGAAATAGTCAATTGCCACAAGGATGAAACGGTGTCCGTTAGAGGCAGTAGGTTTGATTTCACCGATCATGTCAATGCCCCACATTGCAAAAGGCCAAGGAGCAGTCAAAACATTCAATGGTACTAGAGGTACATGCACTTTGTCTGCACATATCTAGCATTTGTGACAAGACCGAGCATAGCGGTGACAATCAACTTCCATGGTGGACCAATAGTAACCTGTTCTCAGAATCTTTTTAGCCATTTTATGTCCACTGGAGTGGGTACCGAATGCGCCTTCGTGTAATTCTTCCATGATCCGTTTCTATTTTCGATCTACACATGGAGTAAGCATGTGTCGGATTGCGCTTTGTATAAGATGTCGCTAAGAAAGAATTTGATGCAAATCTTCTTAAGAACTTTGTCATTGATAGATGCCCTCAAGGATATTCTTGAGTCTCAAGATACTCTTCACTCAGAGAACCAAGGTTTCTCTTCCAGATCAAGTTCACAACAAGATGCGGGTTCGCCAAACTTTTCGATGATGATTTGGGAGCCTCGTTGTCCCATTTGACCTTGAACATAGATGACATGGTAGCCAATGCCCCGCCAACCGATTCTCTTCTCGTGGAATATGATCGAAAGTGATTGCCAAGTAAAGGATCGACTAAGAACATACTCTCGATATGGAATGAGATTCTGATGCTTCGTATCCCACTCGCCTTTAATCTGACTGATTACTAAAGCTGAATCTCCGTAAACTTGCAAGATATTGATTCTTAAATCAATAGCAGCTTTGATACCCATGATGCACGCCTCGTATTCGGCCATGTTGTTGGTGTAGCTGAAACATAATTTGGTGGTGAAAGGCGTATGTCCGCCTGTAGGAGATGTAATGATGGCGCCAATGCCATTGCCAAGTGCGTTTGAGGCTCCATCAAAGACCATAGTCCATCGGGATCCCGGTTCAGGTCCTTCGTCTGGTCCTGGTTCTTTGTAATCAGTAACTAACAAAACATCTTCGTCCGGAAACTCGAATTGCATAGACTGATAATCATCTACGGCTTGATGAGCCAAGTGATCGGCTACTACACTTCCTTTGATTGCTTTCTGAGAAGTATACTGGATGTCGTATTCGGTCAAGATCATTTGCCATCTTGCTATTCTTCCGGAGAGAGTAGGTTTCTCGAATATGTATTTTATCGGATCCATCTTGGAGATCAACAAGGTATTGATAGTCAACATATACTGTCTTAGTCGGCGAGCAACCCAAGCCAAAGCGCTGCAAGTTTTCTCGAGCTATGAGTATCTTGTTTCACAGTCGGTAAACTTTTTCCTAAGGTAGTATATTGCATACTCTTTTCGACCAGACTCGTCATGTTGCCCCAACACACACCTCATTGAGTTCTCTAATACTGTCAAGTACATGATAAGAGGTCTTCCTTCGGCAGGCGGCATCAGGATAAGAGGATTCTGCAGATACTCCTTGATTTTGTCAAAAGCAACCGCAATCGCTGCTCCATTCCACTTCTTGATCTTTCTTCAAGAATTTGAAGATTGTTTTACAAGTAGTAGTTAGATGTGCAATGAATCGCAATGTAGTTCAATCGTCCCAAGAAACCTCTCGACTTTTTCTGCGGGCGTTGGCATCTCTTGAATAGCTTTAACCTTGGCGGGGTCAACATCAATACCTTTACCATTGACAACAAACCCTAGGAGTTTACCAGATCTGACTCCAAAGGTGCACTTGTTGGGATTAAGTCTTAGTTTGTACTTCTTCAGTCTATCAAACAGTTTCCGCAAATGATCGAGATGTTCTTCTTCAGTCTGTGATCGAGCTATCATGTCGTTGACGTAGACCTCTATCTCGTGATGAATCATGTCATGAAATAATGCCACCATGGCACGTTGATATGTGGCGCCAGCGTTCTTCAGGCCGAACGACATAAACTTGTAGCAGAATGTGCCCCACTGTGTAACGAAAGTAGTCTTCTCCATGTCTTCGGGAGCCATTTTGATCTGATTGTAACCGGAGAAACCATCCATGAAGGAGAAAACCTTATGTTGAGCGGTGTTGTCGACTAGAACATCAATATGATGTAGTGGGAAATCGTCTTTCGGACTTGCTCTGTTCAAATCTCTGTAATCCACACACATTCGCACTTTGTCATCCTTCTTAGGTACAGGTACCACATTTGCAACCCATTGTGGATAAGAAGTAACGGCTAGAAAACCAGCATTAAATTGCTTCATGACTTCAGCTTTGAGTTTCTCAGACATCTCAGGACGCATGCGACGAACCTTCTACTTCACAGAGAGAAAACCTTCTTTGGTTGGTAATCGGTGTACCACAATGTCAATGTCTAGACCTGGCATGTCTTCGTATGACCAAGCAAAAACCTCAATATAGTCTCGTAGCATCTGGACCAATCTTTCTTTGACACTGTTCTCAAGACCTGTGCCTATCTTGATCTCTTTTCTTTATTCGTCAGTACCTAGATTTACAACCTCGACTGGCTCTTCGTGTGGTTGTATAACCCGTTCTTCTTGTTGTAGCAGTCTGACAAGTTCTCCTGGCACTTCACAATCTTCCTCACCTTCGTCTTCGGCTTGGTAGATCGGATTATCGAAGTCATATTTAGCAGTAGCAAAGTTGTTATCAACGAGATTCGGAGTGAATCTGTAGTGTATCACGTGGGTGTGTGTAAGAACACATAGCTTTTGAAAGGGTAGTAAAGTAAAAGAAAGGAAACAATATTTAAATGCAAAAGTCCAATGATTTTATTGAATGAAAATATGCAAATGACAAATAATAACCCTCACAAACGAGCCGTGATGCCCCGGGCAAGGCCTTAGGCTTTAAAGTTTATTGTTCAAAGCATAGAAAATGAAAAGCATAATAGAAAACAAAAACAATTACTCCTGTCTAAAGGAGATTGGTATGACGTCTTCGGTCTTCCAAGTGCTGAGTCCATTGTCAGGAGTTGGGAAGATCCAATCGCTGATGTCGAAGTCGTTGTCGTTGTCTTCTATAGCATAGACTCCATTCTTGCTGATGCGGAAGGGAAGTTGGCCGGCACGTTTGCGACGTATCATCTTCTGACCTTTGATGGTGAAGCCTAAACCAGTCTTGTCATATTTTAAAGGAAGATCGGGGAGCTGACCCCAAATAGTACGACTTCCTTCTTCAACTGCAGCTTGAGCATCTTTCAGTGAGACCATCCTAGGTGGAACTTGTGTAACTTCAGGAGTGATAGGAGAGTTAACAGGCACGACTCTTGGAACTGTTTCAAAAGCTTGACAGGGAGTTTCGAATAACTCACCTTCCATTTCGAGATATCGAAATGACTGCAAATGGCTCACCATATATTCCTCCTCACCGAGCATCAGAATAATCTTCCCTTCACCGGGTACTTCACTTTTGATGCAAGGTAGAGGTAACAGCGCCTGCCCCATGTATGCAAGGGCGTCCAAGTAGGCAAGAGTAAGCTGGACGGATGTCCATGACAAAGAAAGTGGAGTCGAAAGTCTGGGAACCGACTTTAATTGGTAGAATGAGCTCATCAAGTACTGTTCATTTAAAATCATCAAAAGCTCTCACAATCATGTTGCTGGGCTTCAAGACCAATCCTTCAACATCAAGTCGGTCGAAAGCACTCTTTGGTAGGATATTCAGAGCAGTAACCGATCTACCAAAACATGAGACAATGTAACGCCTTGCATTCAACAGAGATGTGCAAGGCTTTGTGTTTCCTTCCGCATAAGTCAAATCAAAGATCGAGAAGCCTAGACCATTGTTGGCAGCCAAAGCTAGCAATACAAACTTCAAATCGATCGAGTAGTTTCGGTATGTGAGCATTCTTCAGAAACTTCACTAAGACTTTAGCATGAGCCTCAGAGCACAATAGCGTAGCTAACATGGATATCTTGGATTGAGTTTGTCCCAACTGCTCCACAACATTGTAATCACTCTTCTTGACGATCTTCGTAATTCCTCCATTTCTTGCTTGGAGGTATCTTTAGCAACTTCCTTTGGTACTCGAGAAGGATGAGTTATCGGTTCTTTCCCTCGCACGGAACTTGTTCGATAGCTGGAATGCGAGCTAGAGGCAAGATCTTTGGAGGAGAGATCTTTGGAGAAAATACTCTTCCGCCTCGTCACCTTACTAGATCCGTGATGTTGTCAATGTCGAATGGTAGCTTCAACCTGTCTTCACCGGTAAGGTGTCTTGCTTGACGCCATGATAGTAAACTTCAGCCCATAGTTCCAAGGTATAGCTTTGTCGAGGAGTATGGAACCGCCTGGGATAAGTAATGATGAGAGGTGCCACCTAGGCGCAGGATCAATGAGGAGATCCTTATTGTGTTCACATCAGCATAGTCTTCTGGGAAATCGTCTCCCCATCCGGTTGCTTTAACATCTTCAATAGGAATCTTGTAGCTTTCAGGAACGGTATACTTTACCATGAAATCAAACTTTCCACTTGGCTGCCCCAAGGTATCCTGCATTGCACGGTCACATCTTCGATCTTCAGATTCTTAGACATGTCTTCACAAAGATTCTCCACAGGTGAAGGTTTCATAAATAGCACTTCTCGGTTATCCATCATGCATTGAATACGCCTTCTCAACCAAGCACATCCGTCAAAAGCACGGGCACCAACGACAATTCTCTGGGCATCCTGGATTGACACCGGCTTGCAGCAGATTCTTCTTAACACTCATCAGAGGAATAGTCAAGTCGTTTATATCATAAACATAGGAGTTCTTGTCAATGGCATTGGAAATTTTTCCGTGGTTATGCATTGGTGCATTGATCATATTCAGAGTTTTAGTAGGAGGATCAAACTCAATTTCTTTAGCTTCAATCATGTCATGAATCTTGTTCTTCAGAGCCCAACAATCGTCAGTGTTATGCCCTGGGCTGTTGGAGTGATATACACACTTGGCATTAGGATTGTACTTTGGAGAGGAAGTGTTGATGTGTTGAGGAGGATCCCTCAAGGTAATCAGCTCTACTTTCAACATGTGTTGCAATGCTTGCGACAAAGGCATGTTGATCTTTGTAAACTGTCTTCGTGGCGCATTCTGGTTACGCGTGTTGTTTCGCTGAGGTAGTGCTGTGTAGGATTGGAGATCACAACTACCCCCACAGATTGAGTACGATCAACTTTGACAAGGCTTTTCTGACCATACACAGCATTGGCTTCTTTCTTACCACCAAAAGATCTCTTCGCAGCATTTGAGGATGACTCTCACCGAATCTTCCCGCTTGATTCCAGCCTTCAATGTGTTCTCCTCAATATCACCGGTGAACTGGTGAAGAATTTCCAATCGATGATTGAAGAATGGGCCTGCTGTTGTTCATAAACATATCAACCAACTCCCTATTGGACAAGGGTGGCTGAACTCTGCCTGCTAGATCTCTCCATTTTTGAGCATACTCTTTGAATTTCTCATCATGACTCATAGACATACTCTGTAGTTGCATGCGAGTGGGTGCCAGTTCAACATTGTATCATCGCTAGAAAGCATCTGCTAAGTCATTCCAGGTATGGATGTGGGTACTTTCTAGCTGATAATACCACTCCAACTGAGCTCCAAATAAACTCTCTTGGAAGTAATGGATCCATATCTTCCTGTCATCAGTATAAGGATGGATCTTCTGAACATAGGACTTCAAATGCAGCTTCGGACAAGAGATGCCATCATACTTGGCAAAAGTAGGAACCTTGAACTTGCGTGGAATCACCACACCAGGAACTAGACTCAGATCATCAAAATTCAACCCGGACAGCTTCAGATTTTCCACAGCATTAAGACGGTCTTCAAGTTGTTTGTATTTGTTATCCTCATGAGAATACTTCTCGTTCTCATAGTCTTCTTCTCTCGCTTTCGCACTCACGATGGTCTTCTTCATTGTTCTTGATACTTTCATCAATTTCAACGCCTTGTTCGAGAGTACCACAAGGCCGACCACCCTAGGTCCACCCTTGTGACGCCTCCCATGTTGAGGACATCGATGACCTTCTTCTGGCGATGAGCTTCTTCAAGTCTTCCGGCCTTGGAGCAAGTTGGTGACCACTTCTTGCAAGAGCATTCGAGCCTAGAGATCCTCTGAGAGCTAAAATAAATAGCCGAATGAGAAAACCGATCTTCAATGTACCTGTTATGAAATGTCATGCCATGATATGTGATGTTTATGCAATACAATGCAATGTTTTCAAGGACCTTAGGAATTTAAATTTGTTAAACATGCACGAACAAACTTTTATTTGTTTTTTTCTTTTTCTTTCTTTTTTTCTTTTTTTAAGTACAAGAGATAGTTTGGAAAATAAAAGAACAAAATCCTAAAGCTCAAGGTCTCCCATGGGTGCTTCCTCTTGGTGTTGAAGTAGGCATTGATGTTCCGCTCCTCGTGAAGTAGCTTGGTCAACTCTAGTACCTTCTTCTCGCTTGCATAGCACTGAGCTTTGAACGTATCCCTTTCTTCTTTTAGTTGAATCCAGGATCTCTTCAGGTCTTCAAAATCAGTAGGCATGTTGGGGTGGAGAATGGTATAGGGTACATCACCTATAGCAATAGGTTCCATAATTACTGGTAACATGGGTGTAAATGGCATCATGAGGTTTTGAGCTTGAGCTCGCACCCATTTGAGGTAAGATTCCCAAGGAATGGAATTTCGGTGTCCCAAAGTCTTGGTATCAGTCTTCTTTACCATGCCCCAAGCGTGTACAAATCTTCGACGGTAGTTCTGAAGATCATGGTTGTAATCGAACACAATGTCTTGGAGAAGCATATCATGAGGACCATCTCTTCGAGCATAACCAAACTGACGTAGAGCTAAAGAAGGGTTGTAAGTGATACCTCCCCTTATGCCAAGGAGTGGTACATTAGGGAATTCCCCACAACGCTCAATGAATGTGAAGTCTTTTTGAGAGAAAAGACACCAACGGATATCTGAATGAGAGAGTGACATCAATCTTGGAAACTCATGGCTTTGAGGAATTCTCGAGTTTTCTTTATTAGGAACTTAGCAAGCAAACCCTTAACTCCGCTTCTTGTTTCCCAATTGTCTTCAATATCTGAGCATTTCAGATGTAACGCTGATGCGATGTCTTTGTAATTAGGAGCCTTTTCTGAACCGGTGAATGGTATCTGATCAAGGATGGGTATCCTAAGTAGCTTAGAGAACTCTTCCAAGGTAGGAACCAACTGATAATCTGGGAATGTAAAGCAATGGTGTTTCGGATCGAACAACTAGAATAGGACGTGCATCATATCTTCTTCAAAACCGGAGATAACCAAGTCAAGCAGATAACCATGTCTTTTGATGAATTGAGCATGATCGGGAATTTCTGAAACCAATTCTTTGAGTTGCGAAGGTATACACATGAAGTTGATTCGGATAGTCTTTCTGGAAGCCATGATCCCTATAAAACAGAGCAAAGATAAATCCCTAGGTCCTTGAAATAGTTAAAGATGATATGCAATGTTATGATGTCATGATGTCATGTTTAACAAGCACAAACAAATCACATAATAGCCCTAGGTTTAAGGCTTGCATGTGGTATAGGTGTCTACCCTACCAAAGTTTGAGTGGGTTCATCTTGTCCTATAATAGTAACCGGGTTCTAGGAATCTCATATCATTGATCTTTCTCGTAGGCTTTATTTTAATATGACTACCAAGTGGTCGACCGAAACATCCCGAAAGTCGGATCTTAATGAGCGTAGCATCGAGTATCAACCAACCTTAGTCTACACCAAAGCCGACCATCTCACTACCTTCTAATGGCCAAGATGGGTCAATTAGGGTTCTAAAAGTTGAGTTAGTGCTGCTGACACCACGCAGACGCCAAATACTTTCCTCAACTTGAGCATGAGGAGGATCAGGACATCCAAAGTGTCGCACTAATGTAGCCATCATGTTGACTGTTTCGGTATACGCCTAACGGTCGTGACGATTTATTTCTACTTACCTAAGGAAACTCGATCCGTGTAGGATCCCACAAGTATAATACCCAAGCAACCCTTAAGATAAAGCATACAAGTCAAACATAAAGCAGTAAAGATGATATAAATTCCCTAAGGTATTCTCTCTTTAGGGTGTTTCCCCAACAGAGTCGCCAGTTCTGTAATACGGTGGGAGAACTGACTTTTGGAATTTGTTTTGCTTTTTATCGCAAATGTTGCGGATAGCAAGAGTCGCCACCGACTTTTCTTTTATCCAATTAAGGGAAGGTGAAAAGAACAGAAAAAGACCTTCGTTAGATTCTGAGTAAGGGAGAAGGTTATGAAAAGGGAAGGTATTAGCACCCTTTTCCATCCGTAGTTTTCTACGGGCTCTTAGTTGCTTTAGCTCACTTTTAAAAAATTTCTTTCTGTGTGTGTGTGTGTTTGAGAAAATGTTTTGAAAAGGCATTTCACTTTGACTTCGTAATGATTCACGCTGGAATGTATACGAAGTGTTTGGAAATGTTTCGTTTTGAAATGTGTTTTAACTTTGACAAAAGTGTGAGGTGTGAAAAGTATTTTGAAAGAGCAAGCAACTAAAAGTCTTATTACCTACTCAGAACAGTCGTTTTCATGTTGGTAAGTAACCCTATTCGTTGGATGTAAAGGGACATTCGAAGGGACATCAGATGGTCATGAAGGCAACTTGTAGGAGTATCCTAGCACATTCAAGGGACGATCATCACTTTCGTAGGCAACAATCGAGGGACGAGATCATGTTTTCGTGAGGCCACGAGGACTATGATCTTTGTATCGAAGGGACTATGATGATATGTTTGTAGGTAATGGTGCTAGGATACCTCTACGTTCGAGGGACTTGACCATTTATTCGAAAGGCAACGAGAGAGAATACTCTAGGGGGTCCATGTGTGAAGAGAGTGTGTTAAATTCAGATATATTATCTTGCAATTAGAAGTGATCTACGTTCATTATTATCTTGCCATACAGGCCTAGTTACTAGCAGTTTATATAAGTGTAGAAAGTAAATTACGGAAAGTAAAGTGCGGAAAGTAAATCCTACGCTATTACATGGCTCAGCGCTACATAATATAGGAGTGGAAAGTAAATCCTAATTGCTATTATATCCCATGAGCAGTTATATAATGTTGGAGAAAATGCGAGAAAATAAATCCTAACTATTACAACTCGGAAGCGTATACATAATAATCGAAAAGAATAGAAATTCACATAAGAGAAAATGTGTTAGTAAAAATATTTTTGAGTTAGGAAAAAGTTATTAGGTTAGTAATCCTAATTAGATGATAAAGAAATTTTTGGGAATTTTCTGAATTGATTTTAGTAGGGACAAGTAATTAAAAGTCAATTTTATGGTTAATTAACAATTAATTAAAATATGCATGCACAAATATTAATTTTTATGCCAAAATTAAATAAACATATTTCTAACCTAAATGCAAAAAGAAAATATTTTTTGGTGATTTTTTGATGTGTTAAAACATTGTTTGAAAAGAAATTAAATTAAAAGGAAAAATATGAAGAAAATAAGAAAAAGAGTTAGTTTTGCAACGTGTTAAAAAAATAATGTGAGGAGCCAAGGTTCGAACCCAGGTCCTCCTGAATATAAGCGCGCTGCCTTGCCACTGGACCATCCTGCAGATCGTATTAGCAATATGGAACAAAAACATATAAGCGAAATAACTTTCTGAAAACCAAATCAAAAACACGCGCGAAGAACTTCGTCTTCTTCGTTTAAATATTTAAACTTTTAGCTACGATTTTGGTCCGTAGCAAAAGCTTTTACCAACGGATTTCCCGTAGCTATAGCACCTGCAATTTTCCAAAATCCATAATATGCAATATAAATTTATAAGGAAACCATGGTTCGATTGCAAATTGGTCCCTGAGTTCAATGGTACCAGTCGTTTGGTCCAATTTTTCCTATTTCAGAAAGCCCCAATTAGAGCTTATGAACCCTAGCCATGGTGGATTCTGATTCCGGTGTCTAAACTCCAATTAACCTATGCAGAAAGTTTTGAAACTCCATTCTAAACACAAACAAACAATCAAAACATGTTAAATATGCATGAAAATCAAAAATCGAATTTGAGTTAGAGTGTTCAAACCGAAATCGTGTTTTCGTGATTTTGGGCTTGTTGATGGCTTATGAGTATTTGGAATGGATCAGAGAACCTCCAAGAATGTATTGGAATGCTTAGAATTGATTGAATTGATCTGAAACTAGGGATACCAATTGCTTGAATGTCATAGATTTTTTGAAGTTGGGTAGGGTTCTATGAGGCCGTAATTTCCTTTTGTACTGTGGATGCATCAGGTACTTATAGTAGAGTGAATTATGTCAAGAATTATGAAGAAATTATATGCCAATCAATGAGAAAATATTTGATTTGGAATGAAACTAAATATTTCCTTTTTGATCAAATCTCATTCAATTCCTTTGCTAATCAATGCAAATTTCAAATTGATAGCTTGTATGGCTTGCTTGAATCCCAAGAATGAGAGAAAATCCAATTTGCAATTAATTTTGATTTTCTAACTTTTATTTTAATTAAATTGGCTTTTAAATGATTAAAATCCAAAATAAATAGAAAGTAAAAGATAAATTCGTGGGCTTGGGCTTGAGGTTCCAATTCACTAAGGAACATGTTTGAACCAAGAAAAGTTAGCCCATTTGCAAAATGTTTGATTTTCTCAAGTATTTCTTTAGGCACCTCCTCAAAATGCTCAACCATTGCAAGGTGTATCTTGCTCAAATTTTAACATTTTTGGGTGTTCTTGGACTTTTTAGAAAGCTCAAGATGTCCTCTAAACAGCCTCTTTGGTTTCATCTCAATTGAAGTTTCCATGCTCATGAACACTTCTTTACAAAAAGCTGACTTATTGTTGACTTTGAAAAGGACCTGTAATGTTTTGATCCCTAACTTCCAAATGAAGCATTTTCTTCCCAAGCTTGTGAGCCATGAAGTTGTAGAGAATTGAATTCTCTTCAAAATGAGTTGTGACGGAAAAATTTCTGATAAAGTATGTGAAAGTTATCCCTAGTCAAAGTTCTGTTGACTTTTGTTTAAGAAAGCCCAATTTGGAAACTTTGACTTTTGATCAAATTTTGAGTTTTCTTGATGAATCATGATCAAACCTTGATCAAATGGTGAATATCACCTCAAAATATTGATATTGACCAAAATTATTAAGTTTGAGTGTATGTTGACCACAATTGACTTTTGTCCAATACAACCGATTTTCAACCATCTGAGCAATTGTCTGAGGAAACTTGACTTGTAAGTCTTGAAACTTGACATGGAGGTTCTTTGAAGCATATGATGAGGCATGATGACCACTGGAAGTGTTAGAGGCTCTCCTGGATTTGAGGATAGCCAAACCCTAGTTTGGGTTGATTGCTTAGGAGAGGTTTGTCGGTCATAGGGATGTCGGCTTGGACCTATTAATGGGATCCTCATGGGAACGCCTGCTCGGGGCCCCAAAGATGGGGAATTTTCTGGGGGGGGATGGGGAGAAAATTCCCGAGAGCATTTCGGGACGGGACGGGAATACACTACTCATGGATGACTCATGGGACCTGGGCCTGATTCCATGGGACCCCGCCTACTTATTATTTTAATATAGTTAATTTAATATATATATTTTAGATTAGGTTTTTTAGTCATTTCCTTTATGTTTATTTATAAAAATAAATAAATAAATATTCATGTATTTATTAAGAGAGAGAAATGTAAATATTAGACCCTAAAAAAGTTGAAGCGTTTCATTTTCTTCTGCCAGACATTTAGAGTCTCACACGTTAGACTCCTTTTTTTCTTCAGCTTCTCTATTTGGTGTGCTTCCATTATTCACAGCTCTTACAATTTCATCAATAAGGTTTGATTTTCATAAATTTGTTCATGTAATTATTTATAGGAAAAAATAGATTATTTCTCTTTGATTCTCATAAACTGCTTTATATTATTGTTTATAGAAAAAAGTAGATTGTTTCTCCTTGATTAGTTTTGATGAAGTATAGTTTTTTAAGCATAATTATGTTGTTGGATTTTTTTAGTTGTTTAGGCATATTGTTACTTTAAAAAGTATTATAGTTCATTTTGTTGAATTTTATAGCATTTTATAGAAATTTATAAAAAATATTATTATTTTGTGTTCCATTAGTATTTTTAATAAAAATAATAAATGTCAAATACTAGTATTTTTAATAACATAATAAATATGTGAATTTTTGTGCTTTTTATTTTTATAGAAAATATAAACATTTTTAAAAAATAAAATATTAATGAATAAATGTAGGATCTATGGGGATCCTCTGGGAACGGGGATCCGCGGGGAACGGGGATGGGGATAGAAATTCCCCCGTGACGGAGATCGGGGACGGGGACGGGGAATGAATTTGATGGCGGGGAAAAAGATGGGGAAGTGTCCCCCCGGCCCCGCCCCGCCCCATTGACATCCCTACTGGTCAACCCTTGTGAAATCTTTGAGCATGGATATGTGGAATGTCTTGAGAAGTAAGAGGGAAAATTTTGGGGTATGACAGCTGCTCTGCTCAACTTCTCTTGTACTGGAAGGGTTAGATTGGCATGCTTGCCTTTCGTGACCTGAAGGTAGAAGATGATTGAACACTCGAGTACACCTGAAAATTTGCGCTCGCTGTTGATTGATGATGCGCTGGAATGAGCTTACAGATGCCATTTGGAGAAGCTGTGTCGAAGATTGAGTCGTATGCTAGACTTGCAAATGTCGTTTGAATAAGAGAAACATCGGATATGGGCTTAAGATGCCATCAGGAGAGAATGATGCTGGAGACTGAGTCGTACGTTAGACTCTATAGATATTATTGAAAGTAAGAAGAAAGCACGGAGATGGGCTTAAGATGCCATCCGGAGAGAGTGATGTTGAGTCGTACATTAGACTTCATGTTCGTCTTTGAATGAAGTTATTGGTTTGTATTGGTTTTTAACCAAATATGCGAATCAAGGTGGAGAAATATCGACAAATAGTCGAAGATGGGCTTTAAAGATGCCATCCGGCAAATCGAGTTGTATGCTAGACTCAGAGTTGCTGATAATAAGAGAGAGTCGTAATAAACCTTCGCCCCGGTTATTCCGAGGTGGATATTCGATGTAATGTGGATAGCTTTCCTGCCTTGCTACGGTGTTGATCCAATGCCTGCAAGACAACATGTATGGTCTTTCGATAGGGTTCCCGCCTTGTTTTGGGTATTAATCCTAGACCTTCCATTTCAAAAGATTTGTACGGTCTTTCGATAGGGTTTCCGCCTTGTTTTGGGTATTAATCCTTGACCTTCCATTTGGAAAAGCTTTGTTACCTGCTAGGGGAAATAAAATCTTGATTGGATATGGTTAGTCCTATGCAGATTATGATGCATGCAAGCATATGACAATGTAAGTGAATGATATATGCACGTGTCATGATTTTTTATGAATAATGTATGAATGTAGATGTTGTGGTATTTCAAAACATATCCATCTTGAAGAAGATGAGTACGTCCTGCCGAGGATTTCTGACTTCTGCTTGGGGATGAAGTTGCCGAAAACCCTGACTTGGAGGAGAAAGAGATGTCTTTGATTCCTCCGATGCATTATCCGACCAAGTTTTGAGCCTAGATATTAATGTTGTTGGAAAGAATAACAACTGGGAGGTACTCCGTTGGGGATCTTGTGCGCAAATCTTACTGGGGAGTCTCCGAATGCCGCTTGGAGGCTTGACGTAACGTGGTAATGTGAAGAGACGTAAAGCTGTTGAGACTGGGGGAAAAGAGACGCAGGTTTCCTCCGATGCACTATTTGACCAAGTTTCGAGTCCGATACTATCGCCGGGAATGATAATCATTGGGAGACATTCTACTGGGATAAATATCTTTGTATACGAGACAAACTCATATCGCTTGAGACGATGTAACAGGCGGCCGATTAAGACCACCGCCGGGGCTATCAGATGAAGCTTGCAGTGTTGGAACACTAGCGGAAAAGATTAATACTGCGGAGAAGGTTTGACGGCTCAAGGATTGTACTCTTGTGAAAGTAACTGCGTGGATTGTATCGGTGACTTTAGTCGTCATCTCAATTCCTAGAATCAGAGTAATTACTTTTCGATGTTTGTGAACAAATGTTTATTGTCAAATGCATATAATCATTCAAAGCAATCATTGGAAACAACAATAATGAACACCGAAGAGAAAGAATTTGCATTAATTTGGAAAGGTGGCTTATGGCCAAGCGGTTTGTATACAATGAAAGCTATGCGGAAATAATCTCGCCGAGTTTCAACTATGCTAGTGCTCATATATTTCGACTATCTCATCTCCTTGTTGTCGTGAGAAAGTGGGTGAATTTATTTTCGCCATTTGAATCTTGAATGCTAATAGTAGTCTCAGGTAGGTGATCCGGACGAGACATACCCTTTTTCCTAGACCGCCTTTCGGTTTTTTAGTCTACCGGGATACCCTTTTTTGTCTAAGCCGCCTTTGCAGGTTTTCGACTTGCCGAGTGTACATGTTTTGCCGGGATACCCTTATTTTTTCCTAGGCCGGTCGACCTAGCGGGTCTCATTTATGCGTAGTATTTTTTGACTATGTCTGCGTTCACAGGGTGTGGGAAGTCTTTCCATCCATGGTGCTAAGTATCATAGCCCGCAGAAAATATTGTTTTGACTACAAACGGTCCCTCATATGGGAGTCCATTTGCCCTGGATCACCTTGTGGAAGGATGATGCTTGACTACTAGATCACGACTTGGTAGACTCGGTGTTTGACTTTCTTGTTGAACGCTTTGATCATTCGCTTATGATAGATCCGCCTATGGTAGATGGATGCGAGTTGTTTCGTCGATCAAGTTGATCCGATCGAGGTGAGTCTCGATACATTCGCTCGCTTAGCCTGTCCCCGGAGGACTCGTTAAGGGTACTGACCTCGATCGGTGGACTGCCCATACCGTATACGAGAGAAGGGGTGGCCTCAGATGTTCGTATCAGAAAAGCGATAACCATGGAGAGCAAATGGCAACATCTCATGCCAATACTTGTAAGGCAATCGCCATCTTCAGATGATCTTGTTGATATTCTTGTTGGCGGCTTCCATCGCTACTGCTCATTTTAGACCGATATGGAGAAGAGTTGTGATGCTTGATCTTGAATTGCGTGCAGAGTTCGGTGATTATTTTGTTGTTGAGGTTGGTACCGTTATCTGTGATGATCCTTTTGGGAGTGCCATACCGACATATAAGATTATGCTTGATGAATCGAGCCACAACATTCTTGGTAACAGATGCGAACAAGGCTGCTTCTACCCATTTGGTGAAATAGTCAATTGCCACAAGGATGAAACAGTGTCTGTTAGAGGCAGTAGGTTTGATTTCTCCAATCATGTCAATGCCCCACATTGCAAAAGGCCAAGGAGCAGTCAAAACATTCAATGATATGGAGGTACGTGCACTTTGTCTGCACATATCTGCATTTGTGACAAGACCGAGCATAGCGGTGACAATCAGCTTCCATGGTGGACCAATAGTAACTTGTTCTCAGAATCTTTTTAGCCATTGTATGTCCACTGGAGTGGGTACCGAATGCGCCTTCGTGTAATTCTTCCATGATCCGTTCTGCAGTTTTCTAATCTACACAGCGGAGTAAGCACAGGTCGTGATTGCGCTTGTATAAGATGTCGTTGCTAAGAAAGAATTTGGATTTGAATCTTCTTAAGAACTTTTGTCATTGATAGATGCCTCGGGATATTCCCGAGTCTCAAGATACCTCTTCACCAGAGAACCAAGGTTTTCTTCAGATCAAGTTCACAAAAGTATGCGGGTTCACAAACTTTTCGATGATGATTGGGGAGTCTCGTTGTCCCATTTGACCTTGAAATTAGGGTTTTGGGCTTCTAAGGACCATATCTTGGTGTTTGTGTGAAGTTTGTGGTTGATTTCAAAGCCATTTGACTCTTAGAATAAATAATAATATGAATATTCTTTGATCCATGGATTTTAATTGATGAGAATATTGCTTTGGAGATCTATGATTGCAAAACTCTAGATTGATACTTCATCTATCTTGTATGACTCCAAAGGATCATAACTTGGTCATCCCTTGTCTCCTTGAGCTCATTCTTTTTTCACATTGAACCTAAGGATATCTATTATGTGACACCCCAAATAATTCAATTATTAAATAATTAGAATTTTAATTATTTATTTAATTAAAAGTTTAATTATTGGTATTTTTGGATTATGTGATTTAATTAATTAATTAAATAAGAATGGAGGTGTTGGAGTGTGGGTTGAATTGAGGGTGTGTGGAGTAAAACACTCTAATTATTATAATTAATTTATTTCTATTATTTGGGATAATAAAAGGAATAAATAAAGGAAAAGAAAAAGAGAAGAGAATTAGAGGTTTTTCATTCTACGATATCGTAAGAGAGAGAAAGAGGAAAAAAAGCCAAATCGTCAGAATTCGAAGAATCATCGCAAGATAAGGGGTGATTTTGTCTGGTTAATATGCTTTATAGGTTTTGATAATCAATAGGATGATTTGATACGTTAGGAATCTCGAATTAGAATTTTCTAGGTTATGCCCTAATGATATAATCCGACGTAAAAATCCCAATTAGAATTCATAGGAATGGTTATTATGTGTAGGTTGATTGTGGATTAATTAGGGAGTGTAATTCTGTTGTTGTATTGATGTGAAAATACATAAGTTCTGTTGGTTCTGTTGTACTATGGATGTTGGTGATGAATGATATCAATTGGGATTGCATAATGGGAAAAACAGGTTTTTGGTGAAAAATACGCAGCATGAGTCGACACATATGGCTATGCATCGACACAAGCTGCGTTGGTTTAAGAAAACAGAAGTAGGAAAACTACTTGTGTCGACACATACAGCCATGCATCGACACATGTGGCATTTTTGGAAGCTTTGTATCGACACAAGAGCAGCATGAGTCGACACATACTGAAGAAAAACAGAAAAATGGGATTTTACAGAACGATGCATCGATTATACGATGCTTGTGTCGACACAAGCTAGTTTTGTATTGCACATGAGCTTATGTATCACCAAGTCGATAATTGGGCAAAACTTTGGAAACTGTTGGTCATATCTTTGTGACCGTAACTCTGATTTAGTCGTAGTTGGTACCGTTGGAAAGTTGGAAGCACGTACTATCTATCAAAAACATTTTTAAAACCTAGTAACTGAATCTTGATGGATTGATATGGATTTCCGTATGAGGAATTCGTTGTAATTCGTGATTGTTCGTCGTTGACGTTGTACATACTTGATGGGTGTTAATACCATGTGTTGTGATTAACGTTGTATATGCATGATTATACTATGAAGTTTGATGGTGTTAACCATGTATGGAATGATGTTGTGATATCATATTCCTTATTTGAATGTTGCATGCTTTATGTTGCGCATGCATATGCATTATGGTGGTGGTTAATTCCCATTGTGTGGAATTGGACCTGCAGAGCCAATACCCGTACCCAGTGGTTTAGTGGTGGTGAGGCTAGATTCGTGCCAAGTGGTGTATAGGCGAATCGTTGATTAACGTTGTTTCCGGGGTGTAAACAGAACAAGGTGTGAATTTAGTTCACGTTTGGTACCACATGCATAGAGTCTGCATTGCATATGGAATTATAACATGTTAGAATGGTTTCCAGTGTTATAATTGCATTGATTGTTATTATATGCATAATGAACTGTGTGAAATGTATTTGTGAATTGTAATCTGATTATTCTAATGAGGGTGAAATAATGCATTGACTGTTTTATTGTTTTTAGAAACGTATAATGCATTTTAATTGTTGATGAAATCTCACCCTTGCTTTGATGATTTCAGATTAAAGTTGGCAGCTCAGGAATTTGTGAGGATGGCTTATAGAGCTGTGCTAGTTAGTTACCGCGTGTCAGTGTCATGCTTTGATAGTTGTAACACTGGGGAATGTAACACCCCTTCCCAAATACCTCGCGAATTAATATTTAAATCAGAGTTTAACATAAACGAAAGGGCATTACAATTAAATTAGAATACACAAAACAATAAGATATCAACACAATGTCATGCTTTTTCTGAAGAACTTTATTAAAGTAATCAAATCCATAATTATGTTCTACACAGCGGAAAAAAAAATACTGATAATTGGACTCAATTCAAAATCATAATCATTCCCTAAATAATTCAAAGAACAATGAATACGAAACCATTCTCACCAAACGCTCCCAGTTGTTACAACCTATCGTAGCATGACACTAACACGCGGATACTAACTAAAATAAAGCCTTCCTCACCAATCTCGATGCTAACTTTAAACCGAAATCATTAAAGTAAGGGTGAGATTTCATCATAATTAAAATGCATTATAAGTTCCTCAAACAATATAATATCACATGTATATTAATCCACCCATTCTCGCATAATTCAAATTTCCATACATAATTGCAAACCACACAATTCATTATGCACAACAATAGTAATGGAATTATAACACCGAAAACCATCCTAACATGTTACAATTCCATACAAATGCAAATGCAGACTCAATGCATGTGGTACCAAAACGTGAACTAAGTCACCAACATCGATTTGTCCACAATCACCTGGTTATGAATCCAGCCTCACCACCCATCATAACCAGGGAATGGTTATTGGCAATACAAGTCAAATTCCACACAATGGGAATTAAATCCACCTGAATGTATATGCATGCACATCATGAAGCATGCAACATTCAAATACGTCTATGATCACACCAACGTCATAAACAATTCAAAACCAAAAACATGATATCTTCACTAGTCATGCACACACCAAACAAAGATAAGAACATGCATTTCATCCACCAAATCCTGATACAAGCAATCACCACGGATACAACACTGCATACACACCACATGTACAGGATATAGACTACATAATTTGAATTCCGACGCATTTTCAAAATAAATTCAAGTGGCAGTAATTTTATTCATTTCATTAGATAGAGCATTTAATTTAAGAAACAACGTCCAAAATGGCGCTCAAAACGGACTTACGGTTTGAAAGTTATGAATTTTTAAAGTTTTGTATTTTTCAAAATGGTACAATGGTAACCGGTTCCTCCCTGGGAGAACCCGGTTCCCACAAGTCTCAGAAACCACGCCTCTAGAAAAATGTATGGTGAACTCGGTTCCTCTAGGCAGGAAACCGGATCCCATTAAAAAATATAGTTTTCTTTGAAAAATTTGAACTGGGAACCCGGTTCCTCCCCAGGAGTAATCGGTTCCCAGCAACCCAGAATACTCCTCCTCTGGTTTTTGTACCAGGAACCCGGTTCCTCCCACATGGGAACCGGTTCCTGCGACCTGCAGAACCAAAATTATGCAGTTTTGACAGCAATATGCATACCATCTCAATTCCTACCAATTCCACATGATTCCAAACATCTAAATGCATTATAATCATTCAACCAACAACAGTAACATGTAATATAACATACTCTGATAATTCCTAATGACCCTATAACATACGAATTACTCAATTCTACACAATCCGACACCAATTGGGATAATTCCTATAAAACCTAGAATTACTAAATTGAGATTCTTAATATGCTACGATCAATTCCATTGCAATCAAAACCCATAAGGCATGGTAATCAATCGAAATCTCCCCTTACCTTGTGGGTTCTTTGAATTCGACAACTTTGCTCTTTTCCTTCCTTTTCCTCTTTCTCTCTTCTCCAATGTCACGTATGTTGAAAACTTCTTCTATTCTCTTTTCCTTCTTTTCTTATTATTTATTCCTTTTATTATTCCAATAAATAAAATAAATAATAATTAGAATAGGTAGAGTACTTTACTCCTCACACCCTCTAATTACTCCTCACACCACCAACTCTTCCATTCATTTAATTAATTAATTAAATCTAATAATCCAAAAATACTAATAATTAAATTTTAATTAAATTAATAATTAAACTCTAATTATTTTAATAATGGAATTATTTGGGGTGTCACAGGGAACGTTTGGCTGAGAATTTGTTTTGTACTCATGGTTCTTTGATTATTTTTGGGAATACTTATGAATTGAAGTTTATTCCGTTTTGGTTTGGTTTCTATTTTCCACTGTGTAGAACATAATTATTGGTTTTGACTATTTTTGAATTATTTAATAAAGTTCTTCAGTAAAAGCATGACATGTTGATGAGATTTTCTATTTTAAACAATCGTAATGCCCTTTCGTTTATGTTAACTCTGATTTAATTATAAATTCGCGGGGTATTTTAGAAGGGGTGTTACAATAGTGGTATCATAGCATAGTCGGTCGTCAGACCAATGTCGTAGAGTCGTTATCCCTTTTGTATGCGACTAGTGCAAGGTAACACTATCGATACTTGTGTTCTAATGAGCTTGTTTTGTAATGTTACAAAACAATGGCCAGAAAAGGTAACGGAAGAGACGACGCTGCTATTGCTGAGGCTTTGGGAATGCTAGCTGGTGTGCTTGGAAGGAATCGCTGGAGCTGGTATTGGTGCTGATAGACAGTTGGGGAATTTTCAGAGGAATAATCCTCCATTGTTCAAAGGCACGCATGATCCAGAAGGTGCTCAGAGATGGTTGAAAGAGATCGAGAGAATTTCAGAGTGATTGATTGTGCGAAAGAGCTAAAGGTGAGGTATGGTACTCACATGCTGGCAGAGGAAGCCGATGACTGGTGGGTTTCTACCAGGACAGAAATGGCACAAGATGGTGTTGCACTAACTTGGGTGGTATTCAGGAGAGCTTTCCTGAGGAGGTATTTTCCTGAAGATATTCGGGGAAAGAAAGAGATTGAGTTTCTGGAGCTCAAGCAGGGCAACAAGACCGTGAGTTAGTATGCTTCAAAATTTACTAAGTTGGCGAAGTACTATGCTGATTACAACAACGATGCAGATGGAGAATTTTCCAAATGTATCAAGTTTGAGAATGGTCTTCGTGATGAGATCAAGCAGGGTATCAAGTATCAGCGTATCCGAAGGTTTTCTGATTTGGTGGATTGTAGTAGGATTCTGGAAGAGGATCTTGCTAATACTCGAACAAACTCTCGTGGATATGTTGATCGGAAAGGAAACCAACAGATGGATCGTGGGAAACCTTATGATAAGAATAATCAGAGATCCGGTGATTGGAAGAAGCCTAGTGGGGGAGATTCTAGTGCTCCTATCAAGTGTTATAGGTGTGGTGAAATGGGACATCGAGCTAATGAATGCAAGAATGATGCGAAGAAGTGCTACAACTGTGGGAAACCTGGTCATGTAGCTAGTGATTGCAGAGCACGAAAGGTAACTTGTTACAACTGTGGCGGAGAAGGTCATACTCGTCCGCAGTGTACTAAACCCAAGAAGGAACAGTCTGGTGGTAAAGTGTTCGTTTTGTCAAGATCTGAGACTAAGCCAGATGATCGGTTGATTAAAGGTACTTGTTTTATTAATGGCATACGTTTGATTGCGATTATTGATACTGGAGCGACACATTCTTTTATTGCTTTGGATTGTGCTAAAATATTGAAATTGGATATATCTAATATGGATGGGAGTATGGTTATTGACACTCCTGCGTCGGGTTCAATGACTACTTCATTTGTTTGTAGGAATTGTCCTATTGCGATTTTTGATAGAGGTTTCGGTATGGATTTAGTGTGCCTACCGTTAGAACAACTTGATATCATCCTTGGAATGGTTGGAATTCAACAAGGTTCATATCAACTATTTTGCGAAGACGGTTATTTTTCCGAAGAAGTCTGTCAAGATGTGACTATGTTAGTTAAGAAGATGAATTTAGCGGTTAATGATGGTGTTGTGGTGTTTACGCTGTATTCTTCGACAAAAGCGAAAGGAAAGGTTAAGAGTGATGAACTTCCAGTGGTGAATGAATTTCCGTATGTTTTCGAAGATGTTAGTGAATTGCCACCGAGAGGAAGTGGAATTTACTATAGATTTGATTCCGGAACTAGTCCGTGTCGATGGCGCCTTATCGCATGTCGGCATCTGAATTGTCTGAATTGAAGAAGCAATTAGAAGAGTTACTTGAGAAGAACTTTATTCATCCTAATGTTTCGCCGTGGGGTGCTCCTGTGTTGTTGGTTAAGAAGAAATAAGGTTCGATGAGACCGTGTTGATTATGCAATGAACAAAGTTACAATCAAGAATTGGTATCCATTGCCGAGGATTGATGATTTGATGGATCAATTAGTTGGGGCTTGTGTATTCAGTAAGATTGATTTGAGGTCTGGATATCATCATATTTGTGTGAGGACGAAAGATATTCAGAAAACCGTGTTTAGAACGAGGTATGGACATTATGAGTATTCTTTTATGCCGTTTGGAGTTACTAATGCACCTGGTGTTTTCATGGAGTATATGAACAGGATATTTCATCCGTATCTTGATAAATTTGTGGTAGTATTTATTGATGACATCCTGATTTATTCGAAGAGTGATGAAGAGCATGCAGAACGTCTTAGGATTGTGTTGGAACTGTTGAAAGAGAAGAAGCTTTATGCGAAGTTGTCCAAGTGTGAATTCTGGTTGAGTGAAGTAAGCTTTCTTGGTCATGTGATTTCCAAGAATGGCATTGTTGTTGATCCTACGAAGGTAGAAGAGGTATCTCAGTTGAGGAAGTACATTGTTGATCCGTCTCATGAGATTCAGGTAGATGATATACATGTGCGAGATAATCTGACTATTGAAGCATTACCTGCGAGAATTGAGGATCGGAAGTTGAAGCAGTTTCTTGGTAAAGAGATAGCTCGTGAAAGTAGCTTGGGAGGACCAGGTGGAAATGTTACTATGAATCGAGAGCCAAATGAAGGATTCTTATCCCGAACTTTTCGTCTAAGGTATGTTTTCGAGGACGAAAAATCTTTTTAGTAGGGGAGAGTTGTGACACCCCAAATAATTCAATTATTAAATAATTAGAATTTTAATTATTTATTTAATTAAAAGTTTAATTATTGGTATTTTTGGATTATGGGATTTAATTAATTAATTAAATAAGAACGGAGGTGTTGGAGTGTGGGGTTGAATTGGAGGGTGTGTGGAGTAAAACACTCTAATTATTCTAATTAATTTATTTCTATTATTTGGGATAATAAAAAGCAATAAATAAAGGAAAAAGGAAAAAGAGAACAGAATTAGAGGTTTTTCATTCTACGTACATTGGAGAAGAGAGGAGAAATAGGAAACAAAGCCAAATCGCCAGAATTCTACGTATTATTTGTGGATTAATTAGGGAGTGTAATTCTATTGTTGAATTGATGTGAAAATACATAAGTTCTGCTGTTTCTGTTATACTATGGCTGTTGGTGATGAATGGTATTAATTGGGATTGCATAACAATGGGAAAAATACGCAGCATGAGTCGACACATAGGGCTAGGCATCGACACAAGCTGCATTGGTTTAAGAAAACAGAAGCAGGAAAACTGCTTGTGTCGACACATACAGCCATGCATCGACTCATGTGGCATTTTTGAAAGCTTTGTATTGACACAAGAGCAGCATGAGTCGACACATACTGAAGAAAAATAGAAAAATGGGATTTTACAGAACGTATCCATCGACTAATATGGTGCTTGTGTCGACACAAGCTAGTTTTGTACTGACACATGAGCTTATGTATCGACCCAAGCTGGAAAGAATTGGGCAAAAACTTTTGGAAACTGTTTTGGTCATATCTTTGCGACCGTAACTCCGATTTAGTCGTAGTTGGTACCGTTTGGAAAGTTGGAAGCACGTACTATCTATCAAAAACATTTTTAAAACCTAGTAACTGAATCTTGATGGATTGATATGGATTTCCGTATGAGGAATTCGTTGTAATTCGTGATTGTTCGTCGTTGACGTTGTACATACTTGATGGGTGTTAATACCATGTGTTGTGATTAACGTTGTATATGCATGATTATACTATGAAGTTTGATGGTGTTAACTGTTGAAAAGTATATTTCCGGCAAATATTTTTATATCGTATCCACAGAGATTGGGTGATATTACCGCCGTTCTATAGTCAAAATTGCTTTAAGTTTACAAATTAAAGATGGTTTGTTTATGTTTGGAAATTTATCATTCACTTGTGACATAAAATGAAAATACTAAAAATGTGGTTTTTATCAATTAAAAGACTTTGTCAAGACTTGGTTTCACCATTCCATTTCCATCTATTTTCTTATAACTAGTATGTGAACTCCCTAAGTTTGAATCTAATCTAATATCCTCTCAATACCATTTATGTCTAAATGATAATGTGATATTTGTTAAATTAATCCTTTAGATAATTTCTCCATCCAAAAATTTAATCTAACAATCCCTAATAATTGATATAAATGAAAAGCAAGAAATAAACCTATTTCTACAATTCAAATCTTACTTGAGAAAATGCTTGATAAACATAAGTTAAATTATCTTTTTCAACAATAATATAACTTGAAGTATTCAAATAACTAAACAAGATTTTCTCTAGATTCAAACTCAAATTGTTCACATACAAAGATGTATAAGAATTACATAATGGGTTTGGGATAGTTACTACCTTAATCTTGACAAAATTGGAAAATTAGCTTCTCATCACCATTGTTGCCATTCACAAGCTTTTTTATTCTTCTCTCCAAAGTTCTATATATTTTCAAATCTGATTGTGAATAATAATAAACAACCTAGAAAAACTATCTTTTGTTTCTTTCTTTCTCTCTCCTTCATTTGCTTTCTTCCCTCATCATTGCACATGATATGACCTTTTACATGCAACCACTCCTTTCTCTTGGCCCAAAAAGTAACTAAAAGTAAATCCTCACGCCACCCCAAGACGGCTGACCCAAAGATACTTCTAATCATCTCAAATGAATTGTTGACCACGCACTCATGGCGCCAACCAAGGACGCAGCTAACTAAGGCAATGAGGTTCATGGCGCCATGTATGACGCAGCGAATCGAGTTTCATGCTCCTTTGACTTTTCCTTGGCTCCTTTTGTCTTATCTTGATCTTTCTTTGACTTGGTTGCTTCTTCCAACTCCAATTGAATCCAAGTAATTCTTTTTCTCTAAAAAATGCTACAAAACTAACAATTAAGGTGAAATATCTATTCTACTAAAATAAAAACAATGATAGTTGCATATTTGTGAATTGTGTGAATAAAAGGATACAAATTAAATAAAACTTGGTAAAAAGGACCATGAAATATGTATGAAAATTAGTACAATTCGGTCCTTAACATTAACCATGTATGGAATGATGTTGTGATATCATATTCCTTATTTGAATGTTGCATGCTTTATGTTGCACATGCATATGCATTATGGTGGTGGTTAATTCTCATTATGTGGAATTGGACCTGCAGAGCCAATACTCGTACCCAGTGGTTTAGTGGTGGTGAGGCTGGATTCATGTCCCAGTGGTGTATGGGTGAATCGTTGATTAACGCTGTTTCCGGGGTGTAAATAGAACAAGGTGTGAATTTAGTTCATGTTTGGTACCACATGCATAGAGTCTGCATTGCATATGGAATTATAACATGTTAGGATGGTTTCCAGTGTTATAATTGCATTGATTGTTATTATATGCATAATGAACTGTGTGAAATGTATTTGTGAATTGTAATCTGATTATGCTAATGAGGGTGAAATAATGTATTGATAGTTTTATTGTTTTTAGAAACGTATAATGCATTTTAATTGTTGATGAAATCTCATCCTTACTTTGATGATTTCAGATTAAAGTTGGAAGCGCAGGAATTGGTGAGGATGGCTTATAGAGCTGTGCTAGTTAGTTACCGTGTTTCAGTGTCATGCTCTGATAGTTGTAACACTGGGGAACGCGAATGAGAATTTGTTTTGTACTCATGGTTCTTTGATTATTTTTTGGAATACTTATGAATTGAAGTTTATTCCGTTTTGGTTTGGTTGCTATTTTCCGCTGTGTAGAACATAATTATTTGTTTTGACTATTTTTGAATTATTTAATAAAGTTCTTCAGTAAAAGCATGACATGTTGATGAGATTTTCTATTTTAAACAATCGTAATGCCCTTGCATTTATGTTAACTCTGATTTAATTATAAATTCGCAGGGTATTTTAGAAGGGGTGTTACATATTACAACTTAGTTCAATTTATAGGAAGAGAAAAATCTTGGATATTTGCTTAAGAAGTCAAAAGATTACAAGTCATTGATGAATTTCTCCATTTTTGGTCAATCAACTTCAAGAGATTATATCCTGATCATCATTTATCACCTTGAAGTCATTATTTTTTCACAAAAATCTTGAAGATGTGAAATTTATCTCCATTTAAGTTTCAAAGATTGGAAGTGTTTGGAAGTTACTTGAAGAAGTCAAAAGATTATAGGTCATTCCATGATTTTTCATCAACTTCACAAGTCCATAACTCTCTTAATTTTTTTATTTTTAGGTTGGTTCTTTTTGAAAAATGCTCTTTGAGAGATCTACTTCATGTAATCTTTGAATTCCAAAAGAAAATTTTGAGTGGAAGGCCATGTTTGGATTAAAAAAATTATAAGTCACTTTTTGTGAAAGACTTGAAATTTTTTCTAAGTGTAGAAAGTCAGATGATTTCTCACGATTTCAAAGGAACATAACTTCTAGCTCAAGATGCCAAATAATAACTTTCCAAGCACATTGCAAAGTATGCAACCTCAGCTTTTCAAAGAGTCCAAGATTGCATCATAAAGGTCCATGAGCAATGAGCTATACATGTTTGAAAGACGCTCCTTGACATCCAATTTTTGCTTCGAATTAGAAAATTACCACAAGTAAACTCGGATTACAAGGCAAATTACTCAAAGTTTAGATGCTAAAAATGTTTAACTAATTTCCCAGGTGCGTTTTGATAAAAACTGCACTTGAAATGAGGTCGTTTTGATGCCTTTTGAGTCACACTTTCACATTACACATGTTGCCTTGTTTTGCACAATTTCACCATAATTTCTTCTCATTTCAATCACCATTCACTCTCCTATAAATAAAGGATCATTCCTCACTCATTTCCTCAAGCTCTGAGAGCCAGAAAATCGCTACCAAACTCACACCAAACCTCACATTTCTGCAATTTCATTTTCACTCTTAAAGCCCTTCCAGTTTGAAATTAACCATTCATTCTTCTTCCTTGAACTTCATCGATCTCAGAGAAAGAATCGTGCCTTGAAACTCCCTGAATCGTATTGTCCAAGTCAACTTTCAGATCTCTGAAAGTGAACTTTGTTCAGGTAGGAATCCTCATCAAATCGTATCAAATCAAGCATCATTGCATTCTCTTCATCTTCCTGATCCTTGTGATCTTCACCGTTTGCATTTTCATTAAGAATTGACTAAGAAATTCTGAGAACAAGTGCTCGTTATTTTTTCTGTTTTTTTTCCAAATTGTTCATGGTAAAAGTGAAATAATTTTTTTGCGAGGGTAGCATTAGAATCTTCTTGAAGAGACAAAGCGAATGGTATCGGTTTGAAGAATTTATTTCACCTTTTGAGAATCACAAATTGAGGGTGGCTAGAGGTTGAAGATGACCTATCTGTCTATCTTTAACCAATGAGAGTGTTCCATGTAATTTGTTTGAATTGAATCTGGTGATGTTGCTTTACTGTGCACGCGTAATAGGAGCCCTGGGATCGGATTACTTTAGTGAGTTAGACTCAATCCAACGCGTGATATCTTTTCTCGTTTTATTTTTTTAATTTAATTTTAATTTGTAATCCGGTGTGAAAACCAAGGAGGTCCATATCAAGCACAGTGTGTCTGATTCATTGGATTAGCTTACTAACGTGTTTTGACTATGATCTGATGGTCCATATTATTTTGGCTTTTATTTTATTTTCTGATTTTATATTTTAAATGTTTCAAACTTCAAAAAATCATAGAAAATTCATTTTGAATCAAAAATAATGAAAAATTCACAAAAATATTTTCAAATATTCTCTTCTCGATTATTTTTCTTCATAATTTTATTTTCGATTTGGTATTTTTATGATTTGTTTCTCTTTATTTGATGTTTTAAAATACTTTTTAGCATTTAAAATTTTGAAAAATTACGGAAGGATCTAATGGTCATTTGACAAATATTGGTGACCTCATTTCTTTATTTTGCCATTATTTACAAATTTTGGTTTATTTCACCATTTTCTTTTATTTTAAAAAATAGTTTCTAACTTTAAAAAATTCTGAAAATTTTTGTCAACACTTGTTGACCCTTATTTGACTTTAGGTAATTTTCTTGGAATTTTATTTTGATGTATGAATACTATTTATGTATTTCGTCAATAAAATCCAATTAAATAACCTAATTTCAAATTGGTTTTTCATTATTTAAATTGTTTTTAGTCTTTTTGTACTTTCCTCAACATCAATGGAACTTGGGTGTTGATAGGTCCTTAGACTAAATCCACCAAGATAGTTGGTTGATTTTGACGAAGTAAGACCGAATAAACCCATCTGATGCATTGTAAGTTGATATTTTGTTTCTTCTTCTCCATCTTATTTTTCTTTTGTCTCAATTCAGAAAAGTGGTCAATTGGTGGCATGAGCTTTAATGTCCAAAAAAAAGCCCCAAAGGATGACTTAAGCTTTGACTTTGGTTCAACACCTGTGACACTTGTCGTGTGGTTGCTATGATTTTTTAATCAAGTTTCTGGCGAGTTTTCACTGACTTTGTCCAACTAAAATGCTCAATCATCTTTGATCAAGTGATGTGAAAGTTCCAAAAAAGATGATATACTTGACAAAAAGCAATTGAAACTTGTCGTGTGGTCGTTATGATTTTAATTAAGATTCTGGAAAGTCTTCATGCTCAAGCTTCAAGATGGTCATCTTGCTGATGACTAATTACTAACAATTTGATGATATACCTGACAAGTTTCAAGATGGTCACCTTGCTAACCTTTACTAATTGCCTTTTATTTTATGCTCTTTACTTTCTGCTTTTACTTTTATGCTCTTTAGTTTCGTGATTTAATTTTAGCATTTATATTTCATGCCATCATTTCTTTGCTCATTTGAGCATTTTATTTTCTTGTCATTTTGAATTTGATCACTAAAGATTTATTCTTCTTTTTAAAAAAATACCTAATAATTCAACTTAAACATAAAAAACTTTTTATTGGACTGGGTTACTATCCCTATGCTCCGAGTTTGATCTTTGCACTTAGGATTAGGACCTCTACCTTAGCTCAGAGATTTCTGTGATCTTAGTGTTATTCTGTATTTCTTGTTTATTATCTTTATATGCAGGTTATTCCGTTTATACTCAACCATGAGTGGATTTCCTCAAAATACAGTTGTTACTCTGTCCGTTTTTCTTGAGACATGAATTCACCCGAGGCATTGATTTATCTGAAGCTTGGTTTTTTGTTTGATTATTTGTTGCTTGTATGGTAATCCAAAGGATTGGAATGTGGTGTTGGCCAAGTAATGTTAAGTACTGATTTTCTCACCTAGTTAGATCTTTCTTTACCCTTACCTTTTACTTTTTATACATAGGTTAGTCTCTTCACATTTTTTAGCATACATACCTTTTTTGCACACATATAAACAATGCCTAACACCTTCCTTTGCATAACCAACCCCGCATCTAGATCTCATTTTCTTTTAGGATTTTATTTGCTCTTTTCCTATTTCTTTGGATGAAATAAAAGCGCTGTGCCGACTGTTGTTCCTATTTTTGAGTTGAGTCAATTAATGGCTTACACTCATAGTTTTTGCCGCTACACGCTCATTCCCCGAGTGTTACGATCGAGTGATGACACCGACTCGAACTAATGAAGGTAAACAACCTTCATTTTGGATTACCTGCATGTTACCAACATAGGGGTAACATTCAAACAGAAGGGGTGAGATATCAAACATTATAATCAGATGTATGATAAATACTATATTATGATCAATTCATGCAAAAATCACCGCTTCACAACTATTTTATCATAACAACAACTCAACATAGAGGTGCAACATGAAATACGACTCGTTATTACGCACATGCATGTGGTACCAATGAGGCAAAACCCTTCAACTTAATATTGCCAATTAATAGAGGCATCAACAAGGCATAAGCCTTCAACTCTCAATTTTTGCCAATCCAGACCAACTTACCGAGCATAAGCTCTCAACTTTAATCCTATGTATGCAACAATATTATGAAACACAACAACTACACCATCAACCATTCAACAACAAGACAACCATGACAACACCAACAACAATTCAACAAAGAACTCAACAACAATTAAACACGGGCCACAAGCCTACAAATTTGTCTGCCAAGAATTAGAGGCATTTCAACAACACCGATATAACCTACAACTTCGCATCGTCAACAATATTGACATTACAAAAACATAGTAAAATTCACAAATACAATCGAAACTCATTGCAATAACACCACATAATTATTCAGCTATACGTCTATATTCGGTTATTAGACTTTTTGCGACGGTTCCTCTAATATTAACCATGTTGCAACTACTATATAAGCTAGTACTGCTATCAACAATTTCTACTACTTCTAATGCTACTAATTAATTTTCTCCTGTTGTTTTATTGCCAATAGCTTTCTTACTATTTAACAATTAATTCATGTTAATGTTGCTAAATTATTCAACTATATTGGTTTTATTTTCCATTAATTACTTGTGTGTCCATTACTAATATCACATTAAATTATTTAGGAAATGAATTACCTTAAAATTCTAATTTATTATGCCAAGACTCAAACACAACTTAATTGTTTATCTCTAACTCAAAACTCCTAAAAAATAATCATACTTAATAATAAATTATTGTTATTATATTATTATACTAGGGGATTATCATATAATACTAACATGCAACGTTATTCCCAATTGTTAGTATATTAGTAAATACATATACTACTAATTGCTAATGAAATAATATAAATATTTATCGCTACAGTACATTGTTGATATATTATTCTTATATTACACTAAGTGCCAATTATTCTTGGAAGTGCCGCTACAGTACATGTGCCTCTCGACACCATCTATTGTGCCACTCGGCATACACCATCCTAAGGCATGTCGCTCGGCACCTCTCTTGTGCCCCTCTACACACTACCATCAACTGTACTGTTCGACACAACACCTGTGCCCCTCGGCATAGTATATTCTCAAACTTCTCAACACAGACTTCAGTCTGTCTCCAACGTTAACCCAAAATTTTTAGTAATTCTCCTTGATCAATAATTTCATACCAAACGACGTGGAAAATCATAGTAATGTAACAACTATATCAACATGAGATGATTTCCAATAATAGAAGCGGTTCATCCTCTAACAAGGATTCGTTAATGCTGGTCTTTGCCATGAGAGCAACATTGGCATGTTCTTCATAAGAATCTCCTTCTTCTGACTCTGAATTATCCCACGTTGCCAGAAGACCCTTCTTAGATTTGAAAACCTTCTTAGGATTGTTTTCCCGAGCTCCGACACTCATTCTTGTAATGTCCGTGCTCTCGCATTCGTAGTGTAACTTTTTCATAAGCTTCTTTTGGTTAGATGTAGACTCATGTCTACCTTTAAATCTTCTTGACCCTATAAACTTTCTCTGTTTGTGTTTCCACAACTGGTTTATCTTTTTAGAAATGAGAGACAGTTCATCTTCATCTGAATCTTCTTCAAATTCTTCTGATTCTTCCTCTACTTGAAAATTCTTTGTCTTTTCAGACTTAGACTTAAGATCAATAGATTTACTCTCCTCCGAGGTTCATCTTCTTCAAGCTCTATCTTGTGACTTCTCAAAGAACTAATAAATTCCTCAAGACTTGTGTTGTTGAGATCCTTTCCCAATTTCAAAGCAATTACCATAGGTCTCCATTTAACAGGAAGACTTTTGATAATATTTTTGATGTGATCAGCAGTAGAGTAACCTTTGTCCAAAACTATGAGTCCTGCGAAAAGCATCTGGAATCTTGAAAACATGGTTCTCACATATTCATCTTCTTCCATTTTGAAAGCTTAGTACATATGGATTAGGACTAAAGCCTTTGTCTCCTTGACTTGAGCATTGCCTTCGTGAGTCATTTGAAGAGAATCGAAGATAGAATTTGCAGTCTCTCTATCTGTGATCTTTTCATACTCTGTATATAAAATAATATTGAGAATAATGATTCTTGCTCTATGATGATTTTTGTACGTCTTCTTCTGAGCATCTGTTAGAGCACTTTTGGAAACTTTCTTGCCTTCAAAATCTACTAGGTAACTATAGCCATCGACTGCCATTTCCCATAAATCCAAATCGAATCCCAGAAATTAACTTTCTATTCTATCTTTCCAATAGTCAAATTTCTCACCATCAAAGATAGGAGGTTTTGCACTATATGAATCTCTTTCCTTGTTATCAGAAGTGACAACATGAGTAGGTGTATCCATTTTTTTCACACACACACTAAATCAGTACTGAACAATGTTAGGTGTTTGATACAAATTCAAACTTTTTATCACCTCAAAACTGGAGCTTTGATGCCAACTGAAGGTGTGAAAAACACAATAAATTGGGGTTTGAATTAGGTTCTGAGCCTTAAAAAAACTTTTGTTAAAAACATTCCCCTTTTTGAAACTACTTTACTTTTGATAATAAGGTAGAGAAGTTGAAAAGAAGAAAAAACATGCGATGTTTATACTAGTTCACTTGATAACCTCAAGCTACTCTAGTCCACCCTTCCAGGTGATTTTTCCTCACTCAAGTGAGGTCTTTATTCAATAATCAAACTGATTAGAAACTGCACAAGTGTAATACGGTGAACTGACTTTGAGATTTTTGTATCGCAAATATGCGGATAGCAAGAGTCGCCACCGACTTTTATTTTTATCCAATTAAGGGAAGGTAAAAGTAACAGAAAAAGACCTTCGTTAGATTCTGAGTAAGGGAGAAGGTTATGAAAAGGGAAGGTATTAGCACCCCTTTCCATCCGTAGTTATCTACGGGCTCTTAGTTGCTCTAGATCACTTTAAAATTGTGCTTTCTGTGTGTTTGACAAAAATGTTTTGAAAAGGCATTTCGCTTTGACTTTGTAATGATTCATGTAGGAATGTATACAAAGTGTTCGGAAATGTTTTGTTTTGAAAAGTATTTGAACTTTGACAAAAGTGTGAGGTGTGAAAAGTATTTTGATAGAGCAAGCAACTAAAAGTCTTATTACCTACTCAGAATTGGTCGTTTTTTCGTGTTGATTTTACTTTCCTTTAGAATAGCGCTATCCATACCATTAGTTGGTAGGTAACTCCATTCATTGGATGTAAGCGGACATTCAAGGGACATCGGATGGTCATAGAAAGCAACTTGTAGGAAGTATCCTAGCACATTCAAGGACTATCATCATTTTCGTAGGCAACAATCGAGGGTCAAAATCATGTACTCGTAGGCGACATCGTGGGTTTATGATCTTTGTATCGAAGGGACTATGATGATTTGTTTTGAGGGCAACGGTGCTAGAATACCTCTACGTTCGAGGGACGTGACCATTTGAATTCGTAAAGGCAACGAGAGAGAATTACCCTAAGGGGTGCATGTGTGAAAGAGTGTGTTGATTCAGATATTTTATCTTTAAAATTAGAGTGAGCTATGTTCAATTTTATTCTTGCCATACACGCCTAGTTACTAGCAATTTATAGGTGCGGAAATTAAATGCGAATTAAAGTAGTGAAAGATAAATGTCCCACGCTATTACATGGCTTTGGGGCGTATACATAATTTAAACTTATGGAAAATAAAACCCTAATTTAAACTATTACATCCCATAGACAGTTACATTATTGGAAAAATAAAATGATAAAGAAAAAACGTCTGAATCGGATCAACCTGCAAGAGAGTGAGGAATCGAAAAATACGATATGAATCGAACAAGAGAAAAAATGTTAGAAAAATGCAAATTTTTAAATGAGAAAAATATTTCATGGGAATAATATAAATATGCTAAAATAAATTTTGGGATTTTTGGATGTATTTAATAATTTAAATGAATTAAAAGTAATTAAAATGCAAAATTATGAATAAAAATAAATATGCATGCAAAATTATATTTTTTAATTTCATAAATTAAATAAAGGTTTTCTGTAAATAATGTAAAAAAGAAAAATAATTTTTGGTAATTTTTTAATGCAAAAATAAAAATATGAAAAGAAATTAAAATAACATGCAAGATATTAAATAATTAGAAAAATATGAAAATAGTAAAAAGTTGAAAGTTTGAGAAAAGAACAAAATCGGCCCTGGATAGATCGAACTCATGACCAGGGAGAGAATCCTTGCTTGCCAGCGCCTTTACCACTAGGCCAACGTGTCTTAGGTGTCATGGAAACCCAAACGATGGTTTATCAATGATCACGTGTCCTGGACTTTTGAAATTCAATGCGCAGTCAGCAAGTGGGGCCAGGTCACTTATGAACGAACGAATCGGATCGCTCCCTCGCGCCACGCAAGCTGTCAACCGGAGTCAACAAGTCACCGACGCCGGAGCCCTAGCTCCGGTCGTCTTCTCCGGTGACTATAAACATCAAACCTGCGAAATAATAGAAATCCAAGGCTAAGGTTAAGGCTACCCCCCCTAAATCGGGGTCTGGGAATCCAACGGTGGTCTTCGTTTTCTTTGAATCGGCCTGCAATTTGAGGTTCGAAGCTCACAGTTCCGAGAACCCTAAGTATGGCATCTTACGATTTCGACGTTCAAACTTGACAACAATTGCCCAGATCGAACCATTGGCATCTTATGAACATGTTAGAAGCATTATAATCATTGAAAACACACAGAATAGTAAAATGCAAAAGTCAAGAAAAATTGAATATGTATGTATGTATATGCATCGATTCAGCTTGCTTTGATCAATGATAAGAGTGTATACTTACTCAAACATACCTCCTGAAGACAATGGGATGGTTTTTGATGGCTGAAAGTGGCTGCACAATAGAATTCGAATTTCTCAAGTTTTGAGAAATTTTTTGCAAGAATAAGGGTTTGGCTTGAGCTAGGGTTTCGTGTTTCTTGCTGTCTATGATGCTTGGTATTTATAGAGAGGATTTGGATGGCAAAGGGAGTGAAAAAAGATTGATCAATCAATGTGCAATATTTTCCATTAAAAATAAATCAAATCTTTGAAAAAATTGATTTTCTCATGAATGCAAAGGCTAGCACGAATTTGGTATGAATTATGGGCTATCTTGGATCTCAAGTAAGATATAAATCCATCCCTTTGAAAATACTTTATTTTCATATTTTATATAATTTAATTTTGAATTAAATGTTCTAAAATTCAAAGATAAATCATATAAAATAGAAAATCACCATGGTCAAGCATTTATGGGTCAAGAATAATGTCATGAACAAGTTTGGATCAAAAGATTTTAGGCCCATTTGGAAAATTTTGCATTTTGACCAATATATCCTTTTGTGCAATTGTCCAAAATTGCCCAACTTCTGAATGGTGTATCTTGCTCAATTTTCCACATTTTGAGTGTTCTTGGACTTTTGAAAATATCTAAGAGTCCTCTAACCAACCTTTTGGTCTCATCTCAATTGAGTTTCCATGCTTAATATATCTTCAAAACAAAAAGTTGACTTTTGTTGACTTTGAAATGACCAGAATGTTTTGGGCCATACCTCTCAAATGAAGCATTTTTGACATTCTTGTGAGACATGAAGTTGTAGAGAATTGATTTCCTTCAAAACAAGAGGTGGTGGAAAATTTCGAGAAAGTATGAGAAAGTTATGATCACCAAAGTTTGGTTGACTTTTCACCTAGAAACCCTAATTTGGAAAGTTTGACTTTTGAGCAAATCTTGAGTTTTCTTGATGAATCATGATCAACCCTTGATCAAATGATGAATGTAACTTCAAAATGAGGATGTTGACCAAAAATTATGAAGTTTGACTGTATGTTGACCACAGTTGACTTTTTGTCCAATACAACTGATTTTCAACCATCTGAGCAATTGTCTGGGGAAACTTGACTTGTAAGGCTTGAAACTTGACACGGAGAATCTTTGAAGCATATGAGGAGGCATGAAGACCATTGGAGATGTTGGAAGTCCATCTTGACCTGAGAATTGCCAAACCCTAGTTTGGGTTGATTGTCTAGGAGGGAGTTTGTCTGATCAACTCTTGAGGAATCCCTGAGTATGGATGTATGGAATGTCTTGAGAAGATGGAGGGAAAATTTTGGGGTATGACAACAAGCAACTGCAAGTGACTAACTTTTACAATCTCTAAGACACACTAATCTTAGACTTCTCAAGGATACATACCAACTGGTCCCTCAAGGAAAATCAAACAATCATTTGAACAAAGGTTGTTTACAATGGAGGTGCTTCTACACAAGCAAATATGTAAATTGTATATTCAAGAATATTGACTTAGAAAATATGAAAGCTATAAAAAAATGTACACAAAGTGCGAATGAGCGTATAAGCGTGAAAGAATAGTAATTGAGCAGCCTTCTCTCCAAGTCTTGAAGCCCTTTTATAGCCAAATAAAATATAATAACAGTTGGAGGTTCTAGAAATCCCAGAAAATTGACAGCTTGAAATATCGCGCAGGGGACTAGATCATATGTGATGTCCATCCTTTATGGTAGTGGAATAGGATAATTTGTTTGTACCATGTACTGGTGTACCACGTAAACGTTATCTTCTTTTCTTCAAACGTTAAAGGCTTCTGAGTATGCTTTGAAGGAAGAAGAATAACACTTGGTTCTTTAGAAATTCAAGTCTTCAGAATCTTAAGAACTTCTTTCTAGAATCTTCAGCACTTGATCTTCAGAACCTTGTTGAAACTTAGGATCACAAGAACTTCAAGTCTTCAGAATCTTTAAAAGCATCAGCATTTGGTCTTGAGAACCTCTATCTTCAGAAACATAAGTCTTTAGCATATGGACTTCAGTTAGAACTTCAATCTTTATATCTTTAGAACTTGGTTTCTAAGACGGATACCAGAGTCACTACTTCAGAGCCTTCTAAAGTTTTTTGCTACTGTTCATCAGAACTTGTGTAGCCTAGAAGTTGAACATACTCTCTTCTAATGTTTTGAAAGCGCCTTTTCATCATAAACATAACCTGTTTGTTAACTTAAATAATAACAAACATTAGATTATCAAAACTTTTCATACAAACATACTCTCAGTTATCATTAAAACTCAGAGAAAAAATTGCAGAACCAAATTTTGTTCTAACAGCCTATAGGGGGATTAGGTTACACATGCATGCATATAGGTCGACACATACTTAAGTTTTTATAAATTGTAAAAATTCTTATTTTATGTTCCAACACATATGAATTTAAGGTCTATACACGTATCGTGACTTTTAAAGCTAAAAGCTACTATAATTTTAGGCCAATACATCAATTTTTCGTGTCGACACATGTAGTTAAATTTTGATGTATGTGTTTATACGCACGATCTTCAAGTCGATACATACTATTTAATTAGGTCAATTTTCAATTCTTTTTAATTCTAAAAATCTCCTTTGCATCTAAACTTTCACATCTATAAATACATCATGCATGCATCATTCCAACTCGACGATACCATAAAATTTCTACAATTGCTCTTCATCTTCAACCACCAACCTATGCATACACTAACAAACACATAATAATATTTTTGTTGGTTTCCATCTAGATGAGGTTTGATAACATCCAATTAGGTTCTTGTGTAGCCGAGAATATTGGGATGATATTTGCAGGGTCTTCATCTTAAAAACTGGGTTTGTCCTCCAAGATCATTGATTAATTGGGGGAATTGTTCAAGACATTTAAGAGAGGATTGCAGCCTCAGTGAAAGCCTTTGAATATAAAGAACACAAAGGATCCTTTTGAGATAAAGTATGCAAAGGAAGTAGCGACAACAGGAATCAAATTGAAATCTTGTGTGCAATAGGTACAATTGATCCAAAGTTTGGAGATAAAGAAGATGAGTAGCAATATCGACAAGTCAATTGAGATTTATTGTGTCTTGGTCTTTCTAAAGATCAAAAGAATAGAATGGTCAATCAACAACAAACGTTAGGGTTTGTAAGGTTGGTCTTGGAACATTTCTCTTGTATCAATTTTAAAACTTGGATTTTTATCTAAATATTTTGTCTTAGTGATCTATTCACCCCACCCCCTTCAAATAAGACATCGTCGTCTAACAGTTAGAACCATTTTTCCCTCAACACCTTTATATAAGAGCTCACTCGATCATAAAGAATGTTAACTCGTGGTTGTTGATAAATTTGTTTACTTGTCTCTTTCCATGATCAAACATCTCCTCTCGTTCCAAATTTTCACCCACAACCTTAAGGTACCTTCTTTGAAACCTAGGAAGGCTTACAAACAATTTTCTTCTAACGAGAAAGATGTTGCCCAACTTAATAGCGAGTAATCCTTCGTCTTCAACCTCAAAGAACCTCATAAACTATATCTCCTTCCTCTTCGCCTCTCTTAACCGTAATGAACAATTGATCAATATTCCATGGATTATAAAGTTGTCATACATATCTTTACCTTTACCAAAGGTGGTTGTCTAAAATGAGGAGAAGAAAATGAAGTTATTTTTTAGTGTCTCTCAGAACTCATTTTTCCTTCTTTTAAACCTCAAGTGAAAAGAAAAAGTTAAACCTAAAATTTAAAAACATGTTAACTAACGTGTACATAATTTTATATTGTTCTCTAATAATAAATCAACAATATGTCATGTCATTTAAATAATTTTAAAATATAAAAATTATTTTAAAAAATATAATATTTATTAATTGACAATGTAAAATTGTTTTGCACTGTGAGACTATTTTTTATTTTTCCTAAACCTAATGAAAAGAAAAGTAAAGAAAATCGAATAAAAATAATTAAAAAAACAATAAATCTTGAAAAGTTTGAAAATCTTAAAAATTTGAATGACAAATTTAAATCGAATTTAAATGGATGTAGTTGCCCTAAAAAAACAATCTTTATTAAACAACATAAAATTGAAAAACAAACTTAATAAAATTGGAAAAATCTCAAAAAATGACGAATTGAAAAACAAACTATTAATTTATCATTGATATTAAAGAATTTTCCTAAAATTAATGAATTACAAACGTTCTTCCAGTAAAACCGCATATCTATATATACCTAGCAAACTCTGGCGGAGCTAATCCTAATTTTTTAAAATTAAAAGAGCCACAAAAGTGCTTCAGCATCACCAATGAAAGACAAAAAATCGGCAAAAATATCTCCAGCAATGGCAGAGTTTCAAGAATTACCAGAAGCGTGCGTTGCCTCCATACTCTCATATACTACACCAATTGACGCGTGCCGACTCTCTCTTGTTTCTAAAACTTTCCGTTCTGCAGCGGAATCTGACATTGTCTGGAATAAGTTTCTCCAGTCCGATACTCCCTTTATGGACGATGTCATTAAACATGCTCTTACCCCTCCCAGCATCCGTACAAAAAAGGCTCTCTATATGTTTCTATGTGATCGTCCTACTATCATTGATCATGGTCAAAAGGTATTATTATTCACTATCTTTTACGTACGATTTCTCAAATAGTAAAAACTGAATTATTGTGATGGAAATCATTTTTAAAAGCTAATAATCCTTTGAAATTCAGAGTTTTCAATTGGTGAGAAAGAATGGAAAAGGTGTTTCATGCTTGCTCCCCGTCTTATCAACTTTTTTTGGAGTTTTCCTATGGATGTAGAATGGACTTCCGTGGTTGATTCTTGGTTTGTTTGTTTTTAACTTTCTCTTTATATTTTTATCTTGCTTTTTCGTTTTCTTGTGTTGTTGTGTTAACTCACTACTTTTGGACAGGTTCTTTGAAATCGCTAAGCTTCGTAATGTATCTATGCTTCAAATTCATGGTGTGATAAACATCGCTACTTTGTCCGCAAATACTTGGTATGCGGCTTATCTAGTGTTCAAGAAGACTGATGTCTGGGTAGTTGAGCACAAACCTGTGTTGTTTCATGTTAGTATCCGAAGTGGCCATCATGTCTCGATGGATAAATTTTTTGATGATCAATATCTGGATTTGCAACTTTCTATTGAGAGAAGCGATGGGTGGCTGGAGACAAAGATTGGGTTGTTCTACCCAGTAAGCAAAATAGATCAAGACATGAATATGTATGTTTATCGGATTAAAGGGTGTAATTCGACTATCTTTCTTGAAGGAATAGAAGTTAGGCCTATGTATGAAAGTTAAGAAGCATCTAGTGAACTTTGTGTATCTTGGATGGAAGAACAATGTTTTAATATTTCAAATCCCAACCTTAATTTCATATATTGCTCTAAACTGTTTCAAAATATGTGTTGATTGTTCTAACTAAATTATAGTTTCTCACATTGTGACGCCATATGAATTTGAAGCATATACATGACATTTTAAAGTTGGATAACTACATGCTAAAAAGATATAATTCTCCAAGTTTACAAGTTTAAAAATATAATTTTACTAGTCTTTTTAATTTACTGCAACTCTAGCAAAACTTGGTGGTGATAATCCTATAGTGATTTGTTTCATTTATAAGCAAAGAGAAATGAATTAGAATGTGCACAAGGGGTACTCAATTGCCCAAACACAAGGAGTTGAGACTAGAGATTTAGTGGGAATGATTAAAATTATTATTATTTTAATTATAATTAATTATATAAAATATAAAAATGAGGAAATAAGAATATTTGATTATTGGATCAAATGATTAAATTAAATTAAAATTTAACAAAAATAACAAGTATGAATTTTGGGGATAAGTGAGGATAGAATAAACATATGTGTTTCCCATAATCTTAGTGATATGTGGTTTTGAATTTGATACACACCAATAATGGAGTGTTAATAGGTACTTTGAGAAATTACGTTAAAATATAGGATTGCACTCTACAATTAATTCAATGATAATATTTTTGAATTCAATATTTGTTTCTCTTTATGGTGATCATGAAGATTACACTTTAACATGGTATCAAGAGCAAATCTAAGAGCTCTTGTTTCTTTTTTTTTTTTTTTTAATTTTCATTGAATTGAATTTTTATTCTGCACCGACACGTGCCAACCCATCTTTATTTCCCTCATTTTCAACTTGTATCTTTTTTTCTTTCCATTTAGTGGAGTATCTCTCTTTTCATCATTTCCTTAATTAATTTCTTCATCACCGCTCATCATCCTTCTTGACATCTCAAACTACAATCTTTATTTGTTTCTTTTTTCTACTAACCAACCCTAATTTTATGCTTCGCAATCTTTATTTGTTTCTTTTTTCTACTAACTAACCCTAATTTTGTGGTTCTTCTTGTTTCTTCTTTGCACAATCATGGCCATTGATAATGAATCCAACGATTAAGAAAAACACAACAACAACAAAAGCAAAACAACAATTCTTGAGAAGCTACTAAACCGATATGCTCGATCCATTCTTCATGCACCTCTAATAATCCTTACCATGCCAACTTCACACCCCGCCTCCAAGAATGGGCAAATTTAATAAAGAATAATTGATATCAAAGGAATATTTCAATAAACATATAAAGGTGTTGATATCAATGATGAATATTGGTTGGAAATATAGAACCATTGTTCTAAAGGACTCTTCGATTTCTAGTGTAAGTGTGGACTTTGATCCGCATTTTTAGTGGTTAAATATAAAGAGTCTTTATGCAACGATAAGAACTGAGCGGTCCAATAAGTTATTTACGAATCGAAAAGACAAGGAGTATGTCGGGTATGATCGAATTTCAAATAAGAGTGTCATTCTAAGAAGACACGTGAAGTCGTTGAACTGAGAAACCACGCCTGAACGGGAATGTGTTTGTAGTGAGTCCAAGTAGGGTCAAAATACTATAAATAGGTGTTTTATGTTAGAATCGAGGTGTTCATTTCGTGTACTAAAAATCTCAAACACTCAAATTACCGTGACTCAAAGGAACCAGTTAGAAGACAAAATGTACAACGAACATCATGGTTCTTTATAATTTAAATCCAAGTCTTTTATATTTCTTTCACTTTTACAAGATTTCGCTTAGAATCTTTCTACTCCTCATGTTCTTGTTTTACTTTGCTTTGAAACACATTTATCTCTTTAGCAACTCCATTTTTACTTTATCCTTTCATTCAAACACTTTATATTTCCAAACTTTTATATTCTTTAAACTCTTTATCTTTACGCTTTCAAGTTTAAAACTTAAGTTTAATTCAAGCCTTCCTTTATACATTCAACAAGATATTTCTATAGACAATCTTAGAGAGACTCTCTTTAATCTTACGCTCCACATTTAACATACAATATAAATTTATCAAGATAATGGTATGAACATAGAAATGAAGCATGGCTACATGTGTCCTAGGATCAATCTAGTCGATCCCCAACCAATAATAATCAATCAATTGAAGACTAGCGTTGTTTACAGAAATCACTGTGAAACAATTGGCAGGACCTATGGGACAAAGGTCATAATAAAATTTTGTATCAAACCTATTAGAAAATTTTAGGATCTTCCTGAGTTTGAGTTGCCTGCCATATGAATCTTGCGGCAAATAAAGAATAATAATAACCCGTAGACAACGATCAAAACAATGGTTAACACAACTAACCAAGATGGGGACAAAATCCTTATGGGGCTGCAAATAATCGCTTCAAGTTGATCGATGCCTCCAATATCATCCTTGTTAACACGGTCCCAATAAGTACATTAGAAATACCATCTAACGTGTCATCAATGCAAATATGCACATAGGAATCACAGATTCGATTCTACTAGGCTTCCAGTTTCGAGCCTTCGAGACCCGTAAACCTCCGTCTGAATGCCCACTCGTTATATGGTATATTACATAATGCATCAATCATCTTACCCAGGGTCTGTTCAGAACGAACCATCCGGTACAAATTTCCGAATACAGAAACTTTACCACTGCTTACCCTTACAACTACTACAAGTCAGCAGCAATGTACAGATGGACGATAGCAATCATGATATGGTAGGAATCCTAGCCCATGAAATGAATGCTATTTTTAATCCCCTAATCTAGAACATAAATAGAAAGAACTAAGAAAATGCAGCCCATGGCTAGAATAGCATATTTCATTGGTGCCCCGACGCCTCGCAAGACGAGGTAGTAACGTAGCTGGGTGATTCAAACGAAGAACCCACATCCCACTGATTCAATTTCTATACAAGTGGTCAAGAGAGGAACATAGGCAAGATTAAGGCACCGTGAAGTTCAGTAGTTCAGACATGTACCAGACCAATAATGATGGTGAATAGGGACTAAAATGCGCATTTAAATTGTTCATAGAATTAGGAAATGACAATTTAGTAAGCAAATAACCTCAATAATGGCCCTGTAATGGTTTAAATTGGATTTAGGAGGCCAAATTACACATCTCCTATCAGACTATGTTTTGCATGTAATTGTTTGGGGGTTGTAAAACCTAAGTTCACGAAATTTCCGGAGATAAAAGGAATCAACAGGGATACATATAGCAAGATATTTAACCAAGCAGTGAGATATAGCAATAATGAAAATCTTAGGATAAATATTCCCAAGTTCTCTAACGTAAGAACGCTTACTTGTTCACTACCTACCCCCCGGATCAGGACACGTGGCCTTATTTAGAGACTTTTCCATGAACAATTTTATATGGGTCACCTAAAATTAGCCTGAAGAATTAGCAAGCATTAAGAGAAATATCACGGAACCAATAGATGATTATTTGAATAGGTTTCGTTGTTAAATCTAGATGCTTCACAAGAAGCCCCAACACTTAACTGGCCTAAATGGTCACCAGCCTAGATTATTCCATTCAAAGAAATTGACACAGATCTAGAGATATGGCCCAACTAGTGCATGTAGTTCACAAACCGAAAGATTAAAGTTTCTAAAAGGCTAGGCTAGTAAAAATCATAAGAAAGAGAGAATAGCCTTATAGAGGTCAAGGGAGAATATAGATGATTCTCAAGACCCTTACGATTTCGATCACTTTAAATAGATTCAGAATCGGAAGCACCCCTTTATGCTTGCAAAGTTCGCTTCCTTCCAATGGAAAGGATCCCGTCGAAGTGAAAGGAATGATAAATTCTCCAAGAAAATTTATACTTCACATAACTAAATGTGATGAAATATTTGATCTACTTGTTAAAGATGGCCGCTATAGTCCCTCTTAACCTTGATTCCTCCGCTGGAACAAAGGAAGAGGGGTTTTGTAAATATTGTAACAAATTTCCAAAATATACCCGAGTAATTATTCATTAATAATGAAATCAACTTTAATCAAAGTACACAAGAATACAAGGGATGCCACAATGGTAATAAACAAAACTTCAATAAAATACAGAGCTATGCGCAATCGAGGTCACTATCAAAATAATCAATCGAAAGTTAAGACCATGTCCATACAAGTAACGCCATCAAAACAAAATGGAATAAATCAAACTCTTATTTATTCCTAAAGTAATTCCGTATAACAAATCAATAAAGAATAATTCTCACCTAAACTTTCCCAAAGGTTACAACCTATCGTAGCACGACACCTATTATCGCGATTTAAATGAATATAGCTCTCAGAGCCATCCTCACTATCCCCGAGTCAGCTAACTTTAATCAAATTGTTAAAGTAAGGGTGAGATTTCTATAATTAAAATACATTATAAGCTTTCAATCAACAATATATCACAACATATTATTTCACCCATCTTAGCATAGATTCGTATTCAACACGCAGACAACCATACAAGTCATTATGCACAATAAATAATAACAAAAGAATTGTAACATCGAAGACATCCTAACATGTTACAATCCCATGCAAACACAAATGCGCATAATAATGCATGGTACCAACATGTGACCAAGTCACACAATCGATCCATCATCAACTGGATACAACAATCATCGATTCATTTACACCATCGAGTCAAGAATCCAACCACCACTAATCGGGTACTGTTAATCGGCCATAAGTCAAATTCACACAATGTGAATTAACTTCACTAAAATGCATATGCATGCACAACACAAAGATGCAACATTTAATCGCCTATGAAATGCATCAAACCATCATAATCGAATCAAAGTCAAAACATGATATTCTCAACAATCATGCACACCATCAATAAAGATAACATGTCTTTCATTCACACAAATCGATAATTTCAATGTCACAGTACACTACCTCCCATACGCCAAATACACATCGAATAAATAATCACTTATTTCAACCACACATTTTCCAAATAATTTTAAGTTAAGAATTTTTCATTTCATAAAAGAGCATTTAATTTAAGAAATAACGTCCCAAAACAAATGATTAAAACGGACTTTTATTAAAGTTATGAATTTTCAAAGTTTAGTATTTTCAAAGTTATGAGAACCCGTTCTTCCATATGTGAACCGGTTCCTCAAGTCCGAAACACGCCCGGAAAGGAACCTTCCTCCAGTAGGGAAACCGGTTCCTGAGAAAAATTTTATTTTGAAAATTATACGTGAACCCGGTTCCTCCCTGTGACAAGTCCCCGAGTTCAAAATGCCCAGCTTATAATTTATTATTATCGAACCTTGCCTCCCATCGGGAACCGGTTCCCACGACCTTTCGTGAGCCAAAAAAATACTTGATGAAATAGTTTTCCTAAAATCATTTTCATTCTTTCCAAAACATACCCATATAATCCAATACCAAAATCACTTAATCAACACCATTAACATGCCATATAACATGTTTGATTCATTCCAATTAACCCTATAACACACAAACCAAAAGATTCTACTCAATCCGACACAATAGGGACAATTCTACTGAAACCTAGAATTCCTAAACCGAGATTTCTAACATGTTATGATCCATACCATTAATTCAAACCGATATACATAATAATTAATCAAGTCACCCTCACTCTGGGTTCTTCGATCCGGCCACTAAACGGATTTTTCTCCTTTCCTCTTCTCTCAATTTCACGACGAGTTTCTCCAAAAGTGATTCCTTTTTCCTTCTTTTATTCCTTTATTATTCTAATAAAATAAAATAAGTAATTAATGTGAGTAGAGCCTTTACCCTCACACCTCACTTTACCTTCACACCACCAATAATTCCACTTCCATATAATTTAATTGATTTCAATAATCCAAAATATTAAATATTACATTCCTAATTAAATTAATAATTAAAATCTTAATTATTTAATAATCGAATTATTGGGGTGTCACAACCTCCTTAACTAAAAGAGTTTTCCCCTCGAAAACATACCTTAGATTTAATAGTCGGATACGAGTCCTTCATCCGACTCTCCACCCCAAGTGACATTCCCATCGCTGGTCCTCCCAAGCCACTCTTACCAATGCGATCTCTTTGCCTCGCAACTATTTCAACTCCGATCCTCAATTTCTCGCAGTACCTCAACAAATTCTCGCATTCTCAGATATCATCTACTGAATCTCATGACGGATCAAGAATGTACTTCCTCACCGAGATACATGGAAAACGCCATGCAAATTTGCAAGTGACTGGCCGTAGCAACCGACACGCCACCTTCCCAATTCTCGTAATCAAACGGACCAATAAAACGCTGGAGTCAACTGGACTTCAGCTCGAATTAATACCCGCCACCCGAGTAACCCGCATAAACACATGTTCTCCTTCACGAACTCAAGATCTTTCCTTCTCTTATCATGATAACTCATCTCGCACTCGAGAAGTCCTCATCTTCTCCGAATCATCTTAATCTTTCCAAGTCTCTGCTGGAACAATTTCTCGTCCAATCACAAAGACTCTCCGCAGATTCATACCAACATACCCACGGTCCGACACCTCCTACCATACAATGCCTCAAACGGAGCCATACCAATACTCGAATGAAAACTATTGTTGTAGGTAAACTCAATCAATGGTAGATAACTATCCCAAGCTCCACCTTCTCCAACACACAAGCTCTTAACAAATCCTCTAACGATCGAATCGTTCTCCGTCTCGACCATCCGTCTGAGGATGATAAGTGTAACTCAATCGCAACTTAAGACCCCAAAGCTCCAAGAACCTACCGTAACTTAGATGTAAACCTTGATCTCATCCGACACAATACTAGAAGGAATACCATGCAAACTCACAATCTTCTCAACATACAATTTCGCCAACCTCTCCACTCTGATAATCCATTTCCATTTGAACATGGTGACAACCGATCAACATAACCCGTATAATCACAATTCTTTGTTGTCCTTGGCAAACCGTATACAAATCCATAGAGATTCCATCCCATTTCCATTCGAACAAATAACGGTTCCATCAATCTCGACGGTTTCGATGTTCAATCTTTGATTTCTCGATAAACCAAACACGATACACTAACTCAAGAATTTTTTCATTCTGTGCCACCAAAACAACTTTTCAAGTCATGATACATTTTAGTAGCACCAGGATGAATACTTAGCCCACTACGACGCCCTTCTTCCAAAATACTTTTTCTAATCTCGGCAACATCCTAACACACACCCTCACAAACCTCATAACGCCATTCTCATCAATCCTAACTCACCTCCTCGACCGACTTCAATGTCAACTTGTCAACTAAACCAACACTCCACTTCCGTCCATTTCTAACTCTTCCGCATACCACTAGTCATCTTCAACATACCCAATTTCACACACTATCTCGGAGTAGTTTCATA